>JAOTQW010064089.1:0-14893 GCA_026260075.1 Sisor rabdophorus
TCTGTAAAGCAGCTTTGAGACAATGACTATTGTTAAAAGCGCTTTACAAATAAAGCCGAATTGAATTGAATTGTTTGCTGCTTATTGGGAACTGCTTATTCCCTTTGTCTGCGGCTACAGGTCTGCTAGAGTTTATCACAAGGCATAAGGCAGGGGCACATCCTGGACAGTCCCAGTCCATTGCAGGGCCACACATAGATGAACAACCACACACACTTACATTCATTCCTATGGACATTTATTCATTCATCTTTTATAACCGCTTATTCCCGAACTTGTGGTCACAGGGTCTGCTGGAGCCTATCCAGGCGCATATAGGGCAAAAGTCAGGAAGGCAGTTTCTGTGGGAGGAAACCATTGTACCCAGATTACCCAAACTATAAAAATCTTGGGGATAATCAAGAGTGCATATATAAATAATAGGTCAAATTTTTTTTAGATAAATCTTTACTTGGATACTTAATGTTTTATATGGCTCTTATTTGCCTTGACCCTGAAACTAAGCATTAGTCTACAAATGAAAAAACTGTATCTATTAAAAATGCTATTTCCTAGATGAATCCCTATCAGTAAAAATATCAGTGCTGCAGATTTTGTCATACTAGAGCTGTAGTTGTAATGGGATTACAGAGTGCAGCCTTGTTCTCTTTCTCTCTTTTAGTGAAAGCGCTTGCCTATAGGCACACAACGCTTGGTGGTTAGCCTGAAGATCAAACGAGAGCCAGGTCCCTTTTGAATGTAATCATTTTGTCAGCAGCTTGGGCACTGTAATGGCCTTCTGTCCAGCACGACATATCAGACCGGAGTGTCAGAAATAAAAGTGATGTGACTGGAGTACTATTCTTTACTTTCCTTCATTCATGTTATTCCATATAGTAGAATGATACATAACAGTATCAAGCAAGAGTTCATATGTCACAGGTAAGCATTGACAGGACGTGTAATGTGTATAGTTTGCATTGTGGCAGGGCAAAGCAAATATTTTTAATAAATGCAATAAAAAATTGAAAAAATAGTAATGATTACTATAAAGCCAAATCTTTATGTCACTATAAAGCCAAATCCTTATGTTTGTTCTGTTTTGCTATTTTATTAAGCTCCAGTATCCTAGTAAAACTTTCCACTACAAAAATTTGACTGTAAGATATCTTTTCATTCAGCTCCAACAGTATTAGTGAGATCAGGGACTAACGTTAGATAAGGAGGTCTGGAGTGCAGTCGCCATTCCAGTTTATTCCAATGGTTTTCAGTGGTGTTAAGATCAGGACCTCAAGTTTTTTTTACTCTAATAATAACACACCATGTCATATTCAAGCTATGGGGCTTTGTGCGCATGGTCATTGTCATGCTGGAACCTTTTTGGGGTCTCTTAGTTCCAGTAAATGAAAAAATTGAACAGCAACAGTTAGGAGAGGAACCACATATGCATTTCATGGTCAGGTGAACCCAAACCTCTGGCAATATAATGTATATTATGTTGCCTTTCAATGAATATATCTTTGTTATAGACCTTGTTTTATTACGATGACTTGTTAATGAATAAATTAACAATTATGTTGTAAAAAGGTTATAAGATCCAACATAAAAATTATTATAAGTTAATTCTATGAAGAGCATATTCAAAATATTCTCTGATTTAAACAAAGTTAAAAAAAAATTTCTGTATACGTATAAATCCATTTCATATACACTCAAGCCATCAGAGAGCTGTCATTTAATATGTAACACAGTAACTGAGTTTAATGTTAGTAACCTAATATTGTGGTCCTATAAAGTGGTCACATTACATTAAATTACAAGCAAATTTTTATACAATTACTATTCTACTAGTTACTATTTAAGCGTCTAACAAAAAGTGTAAGCATGTAACAGATTCAAAGTAAAATGTAAAAAGATTTTAAGCTTTTCTAAATAATATATGTTGGTTAGGTTTGGACAAATCAATGATTAGACCCCACCTTCTATTTTTTAACTTCCATTTGTCCCCAACCTTTAATAGCTTGGTAGAAGAGAACATATTTTAACAGTCACATTGGAGAAATAATGCCTGCGGGATGTGTCTAGAAAATTAATAGCTACTTCGGTGTGGACAGGCTTTCATTTTTTCCCCACTGCTGCCTCTAATCATCCAAGTGGCCTTCAGCGAACGCCACGAAGTGTACTCTACATCACACCCACATACACTAACTATCTGGCACAACCATGTCATCTGCAACACTCTACTTTGATTAAATTTAAGGAGCATGTGAAACGCGATACCTTTTCCTTCTCCTGAATTTGGATAAATGATGTCTGTTTAGGGGTGTGGTAAAAAATCCTGCTCATCGAAATATCAATAGTGCAGCAAATAAGGGCAACTGCAAGTTACTACAGCATTGCCACATTATGAAGTTGTGTCAAGCTCAGTGTTTGTATAATTTTTAATTATGCAATTTGGGATTTGTGTATTGAGCTACTGGTAGGGTGTGCCAATAGTCAGTAGGCTTGTCTATCAACAATGGGCAGACAATATTTATTGTTTTGGCATTAACATATTTAAAGTTTTATTTTAGTTATCAAAAAAAATATTTTTAACATGTTAAAAATTAACATGTGATTTTAATGTTTTTTAATAAGTTTGAATTGCAATAAATGTTTTTATTAGTATATTATAAGCTAGGGTGGTTAGCATGTTCGCTTAACAACAAGAAGGTCCTGGGTTCAAATCCAGGGAGTTTGCATTTTCTCCCTGCTCTTGTGTGGGTTTCCTCCAGGTACTCTGGTTTCCTCCCACAGTCCAAAAACTCTTGCCCTTAGAACTGAATTTGAGTGTGTGGTTGTTGTTTGTATGTGGCCTTGTGATGGACTGGCGACCTGTCTAGGGTGTACCCCTGCCTTTTGCACCATGTGTGCTGAGAGCAGACCCCCAGGACCATGAAATATGGAATAAGCGGGTATAGAATAACAAATTGCAATAAAAGTTTTTATATAGTATGTTATAAGCTAGGGCGGGGTGGTGGAAAGTCCTGGGTTCGAATCCTAGGCTTGGGCTTTCTGTGCAGAGTTTGCATGTTCTCCCCGCGCTTGCAGAGGTTTCCTCCGGGTACTGCGGTTTCCTGCCACAGTCCAAAAACATGTGCATTAGGTTAATTGATAACTCTTGCTATTGCCCATAGGAGTAAATGTGTGAGTGTGTGGTTGTGTGGATTGGTGACCTGTCCAGGGTGAATAAATAACTGATATTATAAGCTATTATAGCAGTCTAGAGGGCAGTACAGTAGCTTAGTGGTTAGCACTGTCCCCTCACAGCAAGGAGGTTATGAGTTGTATTTTTGGGAAGAGGTCTTTCTGGGCATATTTAGCATGTTCTCCCTGTGCTTGCATGCATTTTACGCTGGGTACTCTGCTTTCCTCCCACAGTCCAAAAACATGTATGTTCGATTATTGAAAGAGTGGTACAAGTGTGAGTGCTGGTATGGCATTAAACAATAACAAATAAATAAATAAGTAAAAGTGTAGAAAGTGCAAGGCTTCATTTTTACTTGTAACAATAACAGAAAATAATGAACATGCTATTTCGTTTAAAATAATTATATGTTATAATAATTACATAAAAACACACATTTGTATCAGCCCCAGCACAGAGTAAGGCAACAGAAATAAATGATGCTTATTAAAATAGATAAGAAGTTAAAGCAGGTTGACAGTAGCTTAAGAATAATAAATAACCAAATAGACTATAAAAAGCAAGCAAATTAATTTAATTCAGTAATTAATTAAAATAAAATCTGCATTGAAAGTTAATTAATTTAGTGTCTTAAAAGTTCCATCCTAAACCTATTTCCAAAATGACCCCATGGTCAGATAAAATTAAGATTTTTTAAATTATATTATTGGATATTTTTGCATTCAAAATATTCATGTTTAATTTCCCCCACCATTTCAGGGTCTTGTCATCCCATGTCATCTTGCTACCTTAACTCTTTGCTTGCTGCTTTGCAGTAATTGTGGCCACTGACAACTTTACTAAGCCCAAAATCTCAGTGCTTTGGTCCATTTTGCCAGTTCCATCCTTGTTGGTACCTTGCTGTCTACGTAACTGATATGTGATAAATATCTGATAAAGTGCAGTGCAGATGGTAGGTGGTGTATGAAATGTAAGTGGTTAGAGTTCAGAAGTCTAATAGCCTGTGAAAACTGGTCATGCAGTCTGTTGGTGCAGGTTCTGATACCGTGGTAACTTCTGCGAGATGGTTGCAACGAGAGCAGTTTGTATAGATGTCCTGGAGAAAGGTAAGCACACAAACAATGATGTGTTGTGCTGCTCAAACTATTTTTTTTAATGCTGTTTGCTAACTGCAACTTCAGAACTTTAGAAACTGTTTGGTCAATATTTAGAAATGTGCAGCATCTTATCTTTAGCTTTAACTTCCAATTTTGCAGGACTTATTGTGGTGAAGGGATGGCCAGGTGGTTAAGGTGTTGGTCTGATAGCAGAAAGAGTAAGGTTCGATTTCCAGCTCTACCAAGCACATTTACATTTACATGTAAGCACCACCAAGGCACCACTTTGGGCTTCTGAGCAAGACCCTTAACACCCGATTGTCTGGCAAATGCTGTAAATTTTAAATGTAAAATTTAGTTTGCCCCTAGTGGAAGCCTATAAAATTGCTAGCTTGTATTCATTGTAATTGACAGGTTTTTGAGTTACTCCTAACAGATGCTGTTGCCCCCTTGTGGGGAAATCCTACAGATTGAAAACCTCTGCTCTAGTGTAAAAGGTAATTTCAGCAACTAGGGGTTAAAACAGAGTACAATCATGCATATTTCACTCGTATTTTGTGAGATGATGAGATATGTTTAGCAGTGCTAGAAGACTTGTAAGAAGTGGTGAAGTGTAGGGTACTATTGGAGGCTTAATGGTACGCAGGTCATCAAGTTTTAAATCAGTTGCAGAGTTGGAATGATCTTTAAATAAAGTAACCTCTAAGCCAATAAATAACAAGCATCTTGTGGCCTACTTGGACAGAAATAGGCAAGTACTTCTGTTGCTGTTAAGGAGAACTTGTTATGAGTGTTTCTTTTTTGCAACAGGACATCAAACGAAAAACTTATTGTTCAACAGAAGTGAAGAAATTTCAGGAACATCTATATCACCATGAAAGTAAAGAGAAACACACTTGAAAGTGTGTGTATGTGCAAAATTATCAAAGCTGACCCTGGAGAGATTCAGGTGGTATCTAGCCATCTGGCAGGATAACACTAGTGACAGGACACTACACATACTTTCTTTATCTAGCACCCTTTACATTTCTCTCACAACTCACTGCCAACTATCACGGCTGAGCTAATGATCTATCTAGAATAAATGATGATAAAATTTACATTTGTTTACTGATGGAAATAACTTGGCAAGGCTGAAAATATGACATAACAAAATAACAGAATCCCTGCATGTTTATTTAATTTATTTGAAATTATAATATGTATCTGACTTTACAACAACAGGACAATAAAAGAAAAGAGGCAAATTTTACATCCCTCCTTGGTCCCAGAACAAAAGCCTGAATTACACATCTTCTACAGATATATTGCAATGGGGGAAAAGCTGCACTACTGGAGAAAATGCAGAAGCAGTAAATCTCATCCTTTTCTTCTGCTTTATTTTTTTCAAATTTTTTGATAGCCTTGCTTAATCTCAGAAAAATATAAATGCCCTAAAATATAGACTTGGCATTAATACACTATCTCTCGTGCTTTTATGATCTGATTGGTAATGGACAGCCAAGAAAGACACTGGATAACACCTGGTATTTTTAAGTTACTCAATATCACGAGATATTACAATTGGGTCAAATGACCAGCCATTGGCAGACATAATTTAAAGCAGTGTTTCCTAAAGAATATTAAAAGCGCACAAAAGCAATCTTAATCCTGTTCGCATGTTGATCGGTAATAATAAATATTTTCATTCATTCAATCATCAGAATCCCAACAATGATGTTTATTTATGACATTTTAAGGCGGCACTGTTGCATCATAGCAAGAAGGCCCGCCTTTAATTACCAGGCAGGGGTCTTTCTGTGCAGAGTTTGCATGTTCTCCCCGTGCTTGCGTGGGTTTACTCTGGGTACTCCAATTTCCTCCTATAGTCCAAAAACATGTATGTTAGGTTGCTTGGTCAACCTAAATTGGCCATAGATCTAAGGCGGACTGTGTGTCTTCAACCTGTCCAGGGTGTACTTCTCCTGCCTTTTCGCCCTTCAGAGACCTGTGATATGCTCCAGTAGACCCCTGTGATCCAGAATAAGCAGGGTACTAATAACTATAAGAAGGCAGCGAGAGCGATAGCGATAAAAGTGTTTGGTATCAATGAGATTTATGCTAAAGTAACAGAAATGATTTGCAATTTGTAGTCTATAAACTGAAACGGACTCACTGTTAAACATGTTTACATATTGTAAATTAGAAGATTTTTTTAAAAACCACAGATAAATTTACAGATAAAATTACTGTGTATCTTTTGTTTCCTTTAACATTTTTTTACAGAACTGCCACTTACTGGATGTCCCAGAATTGCCATTCACTGTTCTTTTATTTACCCCATACTCTTTATGCATTAAGAGAAAAAAAATCCCAGATATTAAATTTAAAATAATTAAACAAGATCGTGTGCCAATGTTAGGATCAGTAAATTCTAGTCTGAACAAAATTTTATTAACTAGGACCTAACAATTGTAATATTTTTCATCCAATCTTACTTCAGTACCTATCAAGCTTTTACTTTTATTTTTGGCATAAGTACATGAGTACAGATTTTGGATAGTCTACCCACTTCTGACTGTAAAATGAGCCTTGATAATAAAACAAGCAGAAGGTTCCAGAGTAGGAATACAAATTATTCTAGATCTTTACTAGAGATCGATTTATAATTGTTTTTATACCCTATTATCAGATATCAGTTATGCTATATTGTGTCCAATATAAAAGTTAAACCATTGCATCCATCATTAGTCATATGATTTAAATTATTCTAGTAACAGTTTAGTTTTTATAACATATATTTATATATATATATGAATTTAGTGTCTGTTACTAAAAAATGTGAATAATCGGTTTCTGAATGAAAAAGCTACTGATTCATCATCTTTACTGTATCAAATAGCTTAAGTTTAATCGGTATCAATTTGTTTTGTGTCACAGTCACTTTATATAATCCTAAAGAAGTTTAAAATTAATACAAAATATTTTTATATAGCTATCTGGCCTTGCAGCTTACTTTAAAAAAAACAGTTTTTAAAAAGGACCTGAATCAAACTGGAATTTGAACCCAGGTCACCAAACCCGAAGACTTTTCTGATTGTTTCTTGGGAGACTTTAAAAACAAAATCCTAGGATCTCAGTCATAATATTAGACTGTACAACCGACCGTCCAATAGACCATCCAATAGATTTAGAGGACACACATGAAGAATTTTATCTGTGACAGGTTCAGTAACCCACATGCGCTAACTACACTAATGACATGCGCTAATGACATGCCTCAAAGTTTTTCTAAGGTGGTTTGATTCCCAGGTCTTTCTGTGTGGAGTTTGCATGTTCTTTCCGTGCTTGCATGAATTTCCTCTGGTTCTCTGTTTTCCTCCCACAGTCCAAAAACATGTACATAAGGTTGATTGGTGATCCTAAATTGCCCATAGGAGTGAGTGTGTGTGTTTGTTTATTTATGTGTGGCCCTGCGATGGACTGGTGACCAGGGTGTACCTCTGCCTCCTGCCATATTTGCACTGGGATAGATTCTAGCAGACCCCCATAACCCTGAGTTGGGGAATACGCAGGTATAGAAGATGAATAGATTAATGTTATATTGTAAACCATCTGGAGTTTTTGGAGTCACAGTGACTCAAAAAGGATAACCAGGATAAAGCTTTTATTGATATGCTATAAAGAAATGTCTATTTATTTCAAAATCTGAAAAAAACACAAAATGCAAATTTCTGAATGTGTTTCTTACCAAAGGTCTAATCCCAGGCACAGATGCTGTTGTGTTTTTTTCCTGCATGAACAGGGACTTGGCTTAGGCTCCATCTCTTCTTGTGCATTTCTGCATGCGCTGTTAGAAGGGGAGGGACTCACCCTTACACACACACACACACACGCACTTGCTTATACACTACACATTCACACAGAAAACGCGGCACCGAGCATGGAAGAGAAGTGTGAATTTCTGCTCTCGTAATGAAGATGGTCATGATAGAAGTGGTGATTTTTGGGCTTTTTAGCCAGACCTGCATCCTCGCTTTTAAAGGTAGGAAAACAGCTGCAGGACGTGATCAGTCCAGTTGTAATTCTAATTTATAATTCTTTCCTGCTGGATTTATCAGGGAACACGCTAAACGGATTTAAGTTTGTAATTGAGTTGATTAGGTTCTAAATGATGTTCTTTCAGAGTGTATATACAGCTGTAAAGGTCGTTGTAGATTTTATTAACGCTTTAAGGAGGTAAAATAGATTAAATTAATCTTTCTAAATGTCCTTCACCACCTTAGAAAGTGTTGAAAGTTTGTCTGGGTTATTTGAACTTTTTCGCCTTTGGGGGAATCTCTGCACAGAGCAAAAAGCCTCAGTGATGAATTAGTACAGATAAAGTCCTATAAAAAGGGTCATGGACAGCTCCAGGGTGGAAGGTCGATGTTTGGCTCGGATTACTTACTGTACAATTCATGCATTTATGTGGGCTGTTTTTCAGAGGAGGAGAAAGCAAACTGGAGAAATTCTATAAAAAACAGAGATTGTGGATTTTTATAAGATATTTTTTTATGAGTCCCAGATCAAACCTAAAACCTGGAGCTATTATATGCATAACTATTTACATTACAATATATAAAGATGTTGCACACACGTACATCCTTTTTGGACCTGGATGGTTTGCATATGTGGAAGATATTACACAGGAACATTACAGGAAACATGATATAGTAAAAAGAAATCACAACTAAGCAGTGATACATAAAGTAATAAAGTTTTTAAGAGACGTCAACAATTTATATAAATTAATAAACGATCTACTTTTTTAATGATGAGGCTAAGTAAAGGGTATTACTAGTGTTAAGTGTTAACAACTCTCAGAAAAGTAATAATTTTTCTCCAGAGGGATGAAAATGAATGTAAATCACTAATTAAAAAAGATATTTTTAGAGAATCAAGTTACTGGTACAAAAATATTCTTAAACTTTTGTATTGACACTTTTGTATTGACCATTTATTATCTTAAGATGCCAATATTTAAAAACATTTGCAAATCCTCAGCAAAACTGTGATAAAATGTAGGACAAATTTGTGGGCTATTCAGGAATCTATTTTATAGCTGTCATTTCAAATAAATTGCCCATAGGATTGAATGTGTAAGTGTGTGGTTGTGTGTTTGTGGCTTGCCGATGTGACTGGCGACCTGTCTAGGGTGTAACCCCTGCCTCTCGTCCTATGTGCGCCTGGATAGGCTCCAGCAGATGCCCGCAGATTTCCTCCCACAGTCCCACAGATTGGTGATTCCAAATTGCTCAAAGGAGTAAGTATGAGTACGTGTGGCCCTGCGATGCAGTGTTAACCTGTCCAGGGTGTAACCCTGCCCCTCGCCCTATGTCTCCCGAGCTCAGTAATAAGCGGGTATAGAAGATGAATAAATAAATGGTTTTATAATTAATTCCAAAATAGTCTGATTATGCTAGAATTAACTAGTTTGATTGAGCAATCTAATGTAGATATACACACATAAAAAGTAAAAATCAATTAGTCCACTAACTTGCATTCGTTTATTTTATTAATTTACATATCTTTTTTTCTTTCTGTCTGTTCAGTTTCCTTTTATTTGCAATTTTTTTTGAGAACCTTAGGAAGCTTTAGTCCCAAGAAACAGCGACATTCTTATAACAGTGCATGTCTAGATCTATAAACAAGGGAAGAATTATAAAGAAGAGACTCATAAAACATGGCAGAGCAATACAGGAAAGAGAAAAGCGAGACAAGTTCAGGAGTGTAAAAGAGGGCAAGATTTATGGAGGACCTTTCTGTAAAAGCTAAGCATCATTTAAAAGCTAAATAAATCAAGCCGTCTTATCTCAAGAAGGTGCATAATTCAAGTTTTGTATTCCATGACTTGTAAAGAACAGTGTTTCAGGAGCACATTCTCGTCAGAATGACCATTGTTGTTATGGGAGCAATTGAAAAGAGAGAAAAAAAGAAAGGAGGGGTTGGGAAAGGGAGTAAGTGCTTTCCTTTTTTTGTTGGGTTGCTTACTCTTGCTTAATCCTGTACTTTATATTAATTACATAAGCTTTTGGCATAATTTAAGACTAATGACCCAACAAGGTTTTGGAACATCATGTATTAAGCAGCATAATTTTTCTATCTAACACATTTCTTATGTCTTAGCTATTTAAGATCCGAAGATGATATTACGCCAAAGTGTGTACAGCAGGAAATAGAGAGAGAGAGAGAGAGAGAGAGAGTTTGTCAAAGCAAAAAAAAAAAGATAGGCCAGCTTGGTATTATTTCTGGCTCATCCTTTCCCACAGGTCAACTGTGTCCAGTCTATGCAGGAATTTATTTCAGTTTTACTACAATAGACATTGGCCTCAAATTACATTAATCTTTATTCTGGTGTGGAAACCTTAAAAGGAACCAGCCTGTAAGAGTAGCTCGTCCTTATCTAAGTGACATAGTAATGTGTGCTTACAAATAATATCCTGTTTACACAGAATTCTGAGAAAGAAGTGGTAGCACAGTGGTTATTCTGTTTGGGTTTCTTACCTGGAAAATCATGATTCGATTTCCAGCACCAGCAAAGTTCACATTGTTGGGCCCCTGAGCTAGGTCCTTAACCCCCAATTGCTTAGTTGTATAAAAAGTTAAGTGTAAGTCACTCTAAATGGCAGACAAGTGGCTTAGTGGTGAGCACTGTCACCTCACAGCAAGAAGGTCCCATGTTCGCACACACTCCTAGGTGCAATTTGGAATAACCAATCAACCTAATGTTTGATGTTTGCACATGTTTTTGGACTGTGGGTGGAAACCAGGCGCAAACGTGGGGAGAACATGCAAACTCCGCACAGAAAGGCCCTGTGTCTTGGATTCGAACCCTCTTGTTGTGAGGCGAACCCTCTTGTTGTGAGGCGACTGTGCTAACCACTACACCACCATGCCTCCCCTGCAGGAGTTGTCTATTTTCAATACATTCTTGTTTGAGCTGGGTTACGTAAGCCACCAGAGATAAACAGGTATAGAAAAATCACCCTGTTACTGTCTTTGGGTCATGGTATACGATATAGATGAGTTGTTAATGAAAAAGATTGTTTATTTTCTTTCCTATTATTTAAAAATTTTACATGGTTATTTGTGAAATAAATATACATGGTATATTGTGAAATAATGTATTTCACTATATTGTGCTGTTTATAATTATGTATGTGACTGGATGTCAATATGGTCTAGGAGTAAATGTAATTTATAAAAAATGTTTATCACTATCAGGACCATTTATTTTGTGATTAATAAGAGCCCCAGCTAAATATGGCAGCTGGTGAAAACTGGACCACGAGTATTTGAAGATGGCAGTTCTGTGTGACCTTTAATTTCAGTAGGGCATTATAATAGCCTCTGGTGAAGTTTTAGTTATGAGTAGAAGTAGACTGTGCAATAAATTTCCTCCCAAAAAAATTTTTTAATGCATTATTGAAACATTCTCGGTGAACCTTACAAGGTACTAACAAAAGACAAGCATGCCTTCCATAGAATGGCAACTTTTTAACCGCTGTTTCATTAGTCTTCCGTCCCCTATCACGATTAACTATTTAGCTGTCAATAAGGCTGCAGTTCAAACTAAAAGTCTGTTGTACAGAAATAAAGTGATCCTTGCTGAACTTCTAACAAACAATACCAAGAAATTTTAGTGAGCAACACTGTTAAATGAATACACACAGTTATGACCTTGCTTTTACCATAGGGGGTTACCGGATTACCATGGTGACATTTTGATTTTTTTTTTTTAACTGACTGTAATATCTCGCAGATCATTATTCACATTTACATTTATATTCATGTAACCTGAATGTAACACAATTAAATTGGGACAGTGTGCCTTGCTGTAATTTAGTTCAAAAACAGGTGAAGCTTCTCATGCAGCTTTAACATTGATACACACAAGCTCAAGACCTTGTCATCAACAGTTTTTTCTTAATTTTTTTGTTTTGTTGTCTTTCAGCAATTTTTTAAGATGTGATTGGCTTAAGGACTAAGCTTTGGAGGGAAGGTGTGTGAGAACATGTTTACCTGCACACACTCCCCTTGAGTGCTCATTACTCATGTTTAGAGCTGT
Source organism: Sisor rabdophorus (assembly GCA_026260075.1). NCBI lineage: Eukaryota > Metazoa > Chordata > Actinopteri > Siluriformes > Sisoridae > Sisor > Sisor rabdophorus. The sequence continues at coordinate 12,353 of JAOTQW010064089.1, forward strand.
TATGCCATTTTGAACACCTGCGCCAGGATGCTCCCAATTGGATGTTTTATTCGCCAAGTAAGAAAGTTCTGCTGTAGTTCATCTGCTCTTCGTTCTTTCCATGTAAAAAAGAGATGCTCTGGTCATGCATGGGAATAATCTTTAAGAAAATATATAGATAATATTTAAGAAGATGCCTTTTATTAAAGAAAAAAGCTGTCAAGCTTATGTTCTGTTAGGAACATGAATTAAAGATTGAAGAGGTTTTTTTCCCTTCCCGTCTGTTATTTTTTATTCTCTTAAACATTGATTTTTCCTCCCCTTCCTCCTCCCCGCCTTACTTTTAAAGTACCAACCATACTCTTCATAATCTCATCACAATTATATTATCAGACCACATAAGATCTTATTTGCACCAGCTAATTTAATTAGCTATTTTTTTATTTGGGTCCTGCTGTTTTTCAGAGCATCTTGGAGACCCTTAGTGAGACAGTTACTGAAAGTATATCAGGTGTGGTAAAAATGAAAACTACATTTTGGAAACCGAAAAATTTTATATAATATTATAATAGATGTTTTTAAAACATAATTAAAACACAGCTGATATAGTTTCCAGCAGAACCCTGTGACCCTGGGCTAGAAGATTTCTTTAATTGCTTTGATTAATTAATGGCACTGTTTTCAATATTACAAAACTCATCTCTAATAATTATGCATGACATTTCATGCTAAAATGTCATGAAAAATATTGGCAAAACTGATCACTAGTTGATCTCTACTATTAATAGTTGACCTGTAAAATGTTCTAATAAAAAAAAATGTTTTTCTTATTTTATCTAGCCACTATTGAAAAGAATGCAAACATTAAAAAAGATCATTTTGAAAATAATTTAACTTCTCATTTAGCTGTTTGAGTGTCTCGCGTGAGAAACCCGTCTGTGGTGTTGGATTAGTTGGCTTGTCCTGAATTAGTGGAGGAAGATTTATGACTCAGTGTGCACAGTGTTTTGTACAGATAAGGGTAAAGATCCAAAAATTCTTAAGGCTGGCAGAGTTTAAGACAAGAAACCTAAAGCACAAATTCTACTGAACTAAGCAAACCACCGAAGTACGTTGAGTTCATTGGCATGATCATGAAACCAGTCTGAACTGTTTCTTGGAATGATCTATTAACTTTGGGGTAAATATGTGACTGTAAAGCTAGTCGGGAAACAGGGTGTGAACTAAAAAAAATCCCTATTTTAGAAATTTATTTTATCTTAGGTCTCAATAAATTTACTATACAGAGGAATATAAGGCTGCACACTATTGGAAACAATTGAAACTATGATATTAAAATAGCTTTATTTGCTTTAATAAAATAATGTAGTACTGTAAATTATTATACTAATTCATGGGGTAATACAAAAAAACAAATATGTAAACAAAATTAAAAAATCAGTAAATTAAAATTATTTTATTAAAGTAAAGCAAAATCTTTAAACCCTTTAAGAGTTTGCGTTTAATCTCAACAAAAAATGCAAAGGAACAATTACATTTTCCTCGCCCTCTCTGTGAACCTCATGGTCTTGTAGAAACTACATTATCAAATAAAATGCATTATGGAATAGTGAAAAAATGCATAATGGAATTCGTCTCACAACAGGATAATGGGTGCCTTTAGCTATGCTAGAACATTACTTACACCAATCCTGAACACTTTATTATAGACTCCACATATGGAAGTAAATGAAGATAACCCAAATTTTTTTTGCTTTAGAGACTTTAAATGAATTACAGTATATAATAAAAACAATGCATGCTTCTTAACTTCATGGCAGCAATAACTGTCCCAATATCCCCCTTTCCTGCTCATTTCAAATCGGCTACATTTGATATAGAAGATGAATGAATGAATAAACTATTCTCTAGCTTAATCTTTGATTGTCTATTAATTGCCGCAAGATAAATAAACATGTGCACATGGCATAATGGCACAGGATCTTGGAGCCTCAGAACCAGATTCATGGCCAAAAAAAAATTTCAGCAGTGTCCTCATTTCCTGTGGAGATAAAAAGAGCAACTATTCAACTGCCAGTCATTACTATATTTAAGCACAGAGTGCAGCAGTCTGTGCAGCTGCATTATTGTATGACTCTTTTTTTAAATCAGAAACACTTTCAACAAACATGGAAAAGCTTCTCACTTGTATACTAGCAATGGATTCTATCCACCATAATAGTCTGGTCTCCCAGTTGGAGCATAATGGACCACTTGCTACTATTACTAGCTACTGTAGATTTTAAAAAGTAAAAAAAAACTTTTGTTGAACATGTTACATCTTTAGGTGTAAAAAAATCTGCTTATGAATAATAAACAGTAATTTCATACATTTTGGCATTTGTCAAAATATTCATTTATTTATATTCTTTACCCGCTTATTCCCGAATCCGGGATCATGGGGGTCTTCTGGAGCCTATCCCAGCACACATAGGGCGAAAGGCAGGAAGGTACACCAGTCCATCACAGGCCACACACACACAACCACACGCACTCACACATTCACTCCTATGGGCAATTTAG
>JAOTQW010064128.1:0-14887 GCA_026260075.1 Sisor rabdophorus
AGGCTTGGGACTGGCACAGAAGTCACTGGCTTGTGGCCCCTGTGGCTAGATTATTGTTATTACATTAAAATATAGTTTAAAATATAATTACGCCATATATGCCAAAATGTTCAGTTGTAGTCATATTTTCTGTATGACTGTTGCTAACTAAAAGGAGAAACTAATACTACCTTTCACCTAACTATAAGCATTTCACCGTATAGCTTATAGCTTTACCCTATAATGACATTTATTATTAAACTGTAAATAAATATAATTTAAAAAATTATATATGCCCGGAGAATCTGTAATGGAATTACACTGTTTAATATTCATCTTTAAAGGTAATGAACAAGTTAATAAATTAGATCCCTAGGTAGCATATTCATGCCTATGACTCATCAGCAAAAACAGCTTATGTGGCCAGATGCTGTTTTTGTTGAAATGTGGTTGTATTATACACATCTTTTGTCTGTTTGCATGCACATGTGTTTTTTTGGCTGCATGACGATTTGTCCAGGGTCTATCACTCAATAATAGGTGGGTTAGGCTTAAGCTGATCCGTCTGACTTTGATTAGGTATAGGCAGGTATGAAAATTGTATACATTGATGAATGTTGTATACATTGATAATTGATTCTGTCCAGGTACCCTAGCTTCTAGCCCTATGTGCACTGGGATAGGCTCTAGCAGACCCCCATGACCCCAAGTTAAACAATAAGCGGGTATTAAGCAAGAATTAAGCAATTACTGAAATGTCTTTAACAGATTGACTATTCAAAGTAAAATTATAGAAATTTTATATTGCAATAGACATATTGCAATTAACAGCACGCTTTAGTTTTTAGGAGACCGGGCTAACCACTACGCCACAGTGCAGCTTACACATTATTCATTTATTAATTTTCAGTATCCGCTTAATCGCTAAAAATGGGTCACGGGGGTCTGCTGGAGCCTATTCTAACGCACATAGGGCGAAAGTCACGGTTACACCCTGGACAGGTCACCAGTCCAATCGCAGGGCCACACAAACACAAATACATTCACACTTGCTCCTATGGGCAATTAAGATTCTGTGGTAGGAAACTGGAGTACACGGAGTTAACCTATGCAATTATTGTAAGTTGTGAAACCAAAAGAATTAAGCAATTACAGAAATTTCTTTAACAGACTGACTAATTAATGTGAAATGATATACATGATTTATTGCAATTAACAGCACATTTTAGGCAATTTAGAGTCACCAATCAACCCAAGGTACATGTTTTGGATTGTGGGAGATAACTGAAGTACCTGAAGGAAAGCCATGCAAGCGTGGGGGAGAACATGCTAACTCCGCACAGAAAGAACCCATACCCGGGAATCGAATTCAGGACCTTTTAGTTGTAAGGAGAACGTGCTAACCACTATGCCACCGCGCAGCTGACACATTATTCATTTATTAATTTTCAGTATCTGCTTATTCGCTACCAAAGGGTTACAAGGGTCTGCTGGAGCCTATTCCATCGCACATAGGGCAAAAGGAACAGTTACATACTGGACAGGTTTGCAAGTCCATCGCATGCTTATTTAGACACAAAAATATTTATTAGATCAGGCACTTTGAGAGGATTTTTGCGCAGTCAGCATTCCACTTTATCCCAAAGGTGCTCCTTGCTCCTGTCTTTTTGTAGCTCAGGAAAATTTTCCAGCTACAACATGCAAAGATACTTTAGACAACTATGTGTCTAAGCACTCTTAATGCCACCACTGCAACATCAAGTCGTAATTAAAGAAACTATCAATATTCTACAAAAACGTAATAAAACACGGGGTGTCATTAGAGACAAAGACAATTCACATATTCAGGATAAAAAATATTTTTATTGTTTTAGACTTCAAACCACTACAACACAACAGCAACTCTACCATGCACAGCAGTCAATGTTTATCTTAGCATTAATATACATTACAAAAACATGAAAAATAATATATTAAATATATAACTTAGGCGGCCAGTGGTGTAGCATTTAGCACAGTTGCCTCGCAAACAAGGAGGTCCTGGGTTCGATTTCTTTTCATGCTGAGTTTGCATATGTTACCCTGCGCTTGCATGGCTTTATTCCGGCTACTCCTGTTTCCTCCAACAATCCTAATACATTAGGTTGATTGGTGACTCTAAATTTCTCATAGAAGTAAGTGTGTGTGTGTGTGTGTGTGGTTGTCTATCTATGTGTGGCCTGCGATGGACTGGCGACCTGTTGAGCTGGCGACATTTGCCCTATGTGTGCCGAGATAGGCTCCAGCGGAACCTCTGTGACCCTAGGTTAGGGAATAAGTGAGTATGGAAGATCAAGAAAATTAATTAATAAATGAACAAATAATATATCTAAAGGTTGTAAGTCAGCATTACCATTTGTATAAACTTGTCTAGTATTTATTGTATTCTGTAAACACGCAGAGTACAAAATATACTAGACTAAAGTCATGCACATTCTTAGTCCCCTCTAACCATCCATCTATCTATTTTTCATCTTATATATATAGCAGCTTATTCTCAAACCTGGGGTCATAGGGGTCTGCTGGAGCCTATCCCAGCTCACATAGGGCGAGAGGCAGGGGGTACAACCTGGACAGATTGCCAGTCCATCACAGGGCCTTATTTTACTCATCCCGCATTAAATTGTTTAAAGTGCATTTTTCTTTAAAAATTAATGTACCGATTGTATAAATTTAAACTAATGTATAAAAGTAACGAATTAAATAGCTTTTATCCTCTTTTTCTCTCTCTTTCTCTCTGTTTTCTTCTTAGTATGTCCCCCCAGATCTGTGCATCTGTAACTTTGTACTGGAGCAGTCATTGTCTGTTCGGGCACTGCAGGAGATGCTGGCCAAAACAGGAGAAAATAATGAGGTGAGAGCAACATTCGTTTACACATTGCTATATGGTGTCTTTATATACCACTAGATTATAAAAGTAGTTTAAAGTTTAAATGAAACTTGTATATTGTTGTGAAAAATGCTTACAGGTGGTTTTATTTATTTATTGGCATTCAATTAAATTTTAGTATTTCTGTTGATTAAAACTGTATTTACTTGACTCCAGTAATTAAAGTCTCACACACACACACACACACACACACTTTCCTTTATACAATGAACCAAACCAAAACAAGATTGTGACTCATAAAAGCCAGTTCAATTTATTTTTTATTTGTATGGTGCGTTTAACAATAGTAATTGTCTTGGGTGATGAATGAATGAATAAAAGTATAGTTGAGCATATTAGTGTTAATCTTCCTGCTCAGGAGCCCAGCAGTAGCAGATTGGTGTAATGGAAGTTAAACATGATCTCCTGTTTACTAGTCCAGCACGTGAACCACTTTTACTTGTCACCATCCAATTAGATTTTTTAATATAGTCACAGCGCTGTGCAGAGCCCTTCAGTTCTTTCACACAAACCATAACACACTTCATTCAGCTTAAAGACTAAGCTCTGGTTTTTAAATCAGCATCTCCACATCTAGTCAATTTATTCCAATGACTGTAAAATTTTAACACAGTCACACTTTATTCTGTTTTGCTTCCAAAAATAAAAAAAGCTGCTTATAAGAGCTCAACCTCAATAGACAACAAATCTATAGACCGACAAAACAAATTCTTTACTGACAAGATTGACTACTTACTTTTTTAAGTGGGAAGTTCTAGCTAAGTGGTTAAGGTTTCAGACTGCTTAGTGGAATATTGAGATTAAATACCCAATTGCTGTGTTGTAAAAAAACAGATAGATCTAAATCAAATTATCCAAATAAGGGAGTCTGCCAAATACCCAGTACATACATAATGGTAAATGTAAATTAGTTTGGGCTTCTTAAATTTAGTAAATAAATAATGTTTGGGCCATATGATTATCTCATAAGACAATTGCTTAAGTTATAGGGAAGTGGATATTGGCCTGTAACTATATTAGATTGAAAATTAATGAATTTTATTAATATGCTCATAAACCCCTGGGTTTTCTGTAAGCACAAGCTAGTAAACAGAGAATGCAAACTGCCATAATTAGGATTCATATCAATAGTTTATCATTTGCCTCTGCTATTTCAATGCCTCCTACAGAAGATAATTAGAAAGGTAAGTATCTCTTGATGCGTAGGTATGAATACAATTTCTCGAATCTCTGCACAACAGGGATAAAATTGCACCGGTATGTATGCATGCATTATTCAATTAATTAAAATTTATATTAAAGTTCTTTTTTCTTTGTTGGCACTAAATATTTGTCATCCTGCCAATCTTTCCCCACATTTTGTTTGTGTCTTCATAGACATGCTTTGTTTTTCCACTGCACATAAGTCATTTTCTATATTCCTTATGTGAGCTTGTGAAATCTACTATCTTTTCTGCTTTGTGGCTGTACTATTTATTTTTATAATTTAAACTCAGTTTCCAAAAAATCCCAAGGTGTAATTCTTTAGATTGTGTAATGCTTTAGCCCAGGTAATTATTTAAGGGTCTGACAAAAAGCACAGTATTTTAAAGCATGAACGCACTTTCAAAACTAGGAATACAGTCTTAAGTCATTGAAACTTAGTGATGTCTAACACCTACTTCAATTTACACAGGCAGCTCATGGAGGTGGACACAGAACCCTGCTGTATGGGCATGCTATTCTCCTGCGACACTCTTTCAGTGGAATGGTTAGGAACCGCTACATTTTCTACATTTAAAAGAATCATATGTGTGTACTGTTGCAAATCTTTCTGGCAAATTAGAAACACTGTACTTCAAAAGATTCAAAAATATTTTTTAAGTATTAAAGTTTATTTTCACATTATACAAAACAGGAACCAAACAGCATACACCAAAACATTGTACAATATTACAATAATACTAATAAAGAGAAAATAAGTATCATGCTTCAAACTTGTATAATACACTTTCTCATTTCTTTCTATGTTTCTTCTTTTTACTTGGCTGCTATGCTGTCTTCATTTTCTTAGAAGGCTGCTATGATTGTGTGTCTGTTTTTTTCCAACTTGAGGCGGGGAACATGACTTCCCTTATTCAATGGCTGTGTTGGCAAGATAGTGTCTTTCCACAGTATTAAAAGCCATATTATAGTCTAAGAAAGAAATTGTGCATGATGACAGCCCAGTTCAAAATATAAGACAAAATTAATGTAGATTAATGCTCAATGTTTAAAAAAAAATGGATTACTATAACCATTCTATTACAAGCACATTTCATTATTGTGCATAATAATTAACAATAGCAAGGTGATTTACTCATATTTGATCTACTCATCTTGCAATAATAATATTTTTTAGATAAAATGACTTATTCCAACTAATTTAGCCACTGTACTGAATAATTTTCAATTTTACTGATGAACATTTGTAATTATATTTTGTAGTTATGTTAAATATGTGATTTAGTAACATGTATTTAAAGATAATCGACACCTTCCACTTGGTAAAAAACAACAGTGCTCATATATTTTTCCATAACATAAGAACAGTTTCTTCCCTTGTGTAATATACCTTATGAACAGTTAAATGTTTGCCCCCCCCCACCCCACTTTGTGCAATAAAAATTAGTGTTGTTGTCGTCGTCTCTAGTGTGCACTGCGTAAGCTTACTCGGCAATAAAGCTGTTTCTGATTCTGAACATTGTTTTAATTTCTACTTCACTTTTATTTATCAGTTTTGTAGCCTATCAATTCTTTACCTTATTCTTTTTACAGTTTCTGACATGTCTAAAGACATCCAGGTCCCTGACAGATAAGTTATCTTTTGATGTTGGACTTCAAGAAGACTCAACAGGCAAGCATTTATTTTTAAAATGTTTAGTAGTTCCATGATACACTCTGAATTTAATCACTGATATTGTTGTGCATTTGATAAAAATTCCAATTTTAATGTGTGCATATTTTGCCATATATATTTTGCTAGTCTAACTTTTTTTTGGTTGACCAGCCAAATGACAAAAATGCTGATGTTATTTATTTGGGTATTTATTAATTTATTCATTCCTTCTTCTTCTATACCCAATTATTCCATAATATATATATATATCACAATCTTCCAATCACTCCAATCAATCTCAGACACCTGTGCTATTTAGTTTGCAGATGAGTCTAAATACTTAAGAATAGATGTTTCACATTATTAATCAGACCACCATTTGCCAGCAATATGGGGAAAAAGAAGGATCTCTCTGCTGCCAAAAACTGAGTAATAGTTCAATGCCTAGGAGAAGGTATGACAACTTTAAATATTTAAAAACAATACTGTGATCAGCGTACAATAAAGAGATTTGTAGCCGATTCAGAACACACACATGTCCGAGCACAATAAAGGCACAATAAGGAAGATTTTTGCCAGACAAATAGGCAGGTTAAGAGTGCAGCTGCAAAACAGCAAACAGGTTTTTGAGGCTTCTTTTTTCTCTGGTGTGCCAAGAACAAAGCTCAGAAGCAGAAATGCCTGCAGTGGACCTACACGGAGACTAATTTACAAACAGTGTTGTTCACTGATGCGTGTTGTGCCACCCTTGATGGTCCAGATGGATGGACTCATGGATGGTTAGTGAACGGCCACCATGTCCCAACAAGGCTGCGACCTCTGCAAGGTTATGGCTGAAATCATGGGAAGAGAGCTGGTCAATCCTCTTCAAGGTCCCTGAAGGTGTGAAATTGACCTTGGGGAAATATGTGAAGTTTCTGACTGACCATTTTTTTTCCGTGGTACAAAAAAACTGTGCCTTTTATAGCAAGATCATCTTTATGCATGACATTGCACCATCCAATGCTGCAAGGAATACCAGTGCATCATTGACTGTTATGGGCATAAAACAAGAAACACTCTTGGTGGCCCCCATCCTGCCCTGATCCCAATCCTTTTGAGAACCTTTGGAGCATCATGAAGCAAAAGATCTACAAGGGTGGGAAGCAATTCACATAAAAACAGCATCTTTGGGAGGCTATTCTGATATCATGCAAAGAAATTCAAGCAGAAACCATCCAAACACTGACAACTTTTATGGATGCAGGAATTGTGAATCCCCTATCCAATAAGGGGTCCTATGTCAAAATGTCATTTGGCCTGTTAAGATATTTTTGATTGAAAGAGCTTGATTGCAGTCTAACTAATGACCATTTCCAGTTGTTCACAACAATAAATTTTTTAAACACTATTGTGCATAATAATATGGAAAAGTGCATTTTATTATTTTTATTGAAAAAAAACCCAACCTTATAATTTGGAGGTTTTGCTCTGATTAACCAATCAGTGCAGCCAAAAAAAAGGTAAAGAATAAACTGTTGGCAATAAATTGATACAATATCATGGAGCAAACATTAAAATTTAGGATGTAAATGTTGGGCAGTGGTTATGACGGCCCACCACTGTATAATTTTATTAACAGTTTCTGGTCTATTATAAGGCTAAATTAATTAAAGAAACATCCCTTACAAGAGTTGTAGAACTGTGTACTCTCTATACTCTGTATACTCAGTATACTGTATCTGTCTACAGGTGAAGCATGTTGGTGGATTATTCATCCTGCTTCTAAGCAAAGATCCGAGGGGGAAAAAGTTCGTATAGGTGATGACCTGATTCTTGTCAGTGTATCATCCGAGCGCTATCTAGTGAGTAAAAACTATATATAAAAACATATACGGATCATAACCATTGCCTTGTTATCCTATTTCCAAAGTTAGGTCTTTCAAATCATTTGCAGTTCACTGTTTGTTTTTTGGCAATGGTATAGAGTGCGTAAGAAAGCACATTATTAGCTAAACTCGAATTAAAATAATACAGTAGTAAAAAAAAAACCTTTTTGATTTGTAAATTAAAGAGTCCCAAACTAAGCAACAGTGGCGAGAAACCAAAACTTAATTGCTGAAAAAGCCTTGGAACAAACTAGGTTCAGTCTAGGGTCAGTTCTCCTCTGTCAAGGAAAACAGCAGATTATTCCATGCTGTAGTATGTTTTCATGGTATTGTTTAGATATCCATCTAGAAGTCAAGGACATCACTGGGAAACCCTGAGGCTTATTGTTTCTGTAATGTCATTCTGCTTATGATAGACAAAAACATTGTTAATGGCGGTGTTTCTGGTTCCAACTGACTTGATCATTGCAGCCTTTAACGAATTTGTTAATGACAGTGTGTGTGTTATGTTAAAAAGATCTTTTTTAAACTGACAGTGTGTGTGTGTCAATATTACATTATTTCAAAGTTTTGACGCTAGATACGAAAAGGATCTGCTGAACGCAGCTGATTTTGTTATTCTAAGTAGTTTTATAAGAGCGCAGCTTACTGGAGGACTATAATAAGATATAAGCCTATTTAAAGACATAATAGTGCATTCTTGTATTTTTATTCAGGATAAATGTGTAAATATTATATTTAAATGTGTACTGATAAACAATAGTTTGACTCATTATATTAAATAAACTGTTAATATAGGAAACATTTTTCAACAACTTTGAAGTCCTATCTTATGCTTACAGATAAAATGATTTTTAAAAATGTAACACTGTGGAAATATTATATGTATTATCTCTATTATGTGATCTGTACTGTTTCTAGCATCTGTCCATCTCAAATGGTAACATCCAGGTGGATGCATCTTTCATGCAAACATTGTGGAATGTTCACCCTACCTGTTCAGGCAGTAGCGTGGAGGAAGGTGCAAGTATTTTGTTTAACAAGAAAAATGTAAACAAGAAAAAAAGATTTATGTGATGTGTTTTCAACTGAACCAGCGCCTATTTATATATGCATATTTTATATTTAATATAGGTTAGTATAATAGTCATTTAACATTATGTACTTGAGTGGTTAGTGTCATGGAATTTTATATTATATAATAATTTGTATAAAATTTTACAAGAAAGATGTCTTTCGGCCCTGTTCAGTAGATTGCCCTTTTCTCCCTTCAGGATATCTCTTAGGTGGACATGTGATGCGATTGTTTCATGGGCATGATGAGGTTTTGACAATTCCAGGCTCAGATCAGAGTGAAGAACAGCAGAGGTAAGAATTAAGACTGAATTGCTGAAACGACTGGATATGATGTCATGCCATGTGCCATGAATAGTGCAAGTTGAAAACAATACCAAGGGAGTTCCCTAAGAAAAAACAAAATCCGATTTTGAAGAACGGTTTTGTTTCACATGCACAAAAGACAAAACATTCACTGCACTAATGTCTGTTTAAATAAATACAAACTGCCCACCACAAACTGTTGAAAATTTCTAATTTTATGATTGTATTGCACTATTTTTATGTGATAATCCCTCAGATCATTCCATGTATAATTAGGCACATAGTTCTACTTTTTATGTAGAATGCACTGCCATCAACTGTAATTGTAACTATAACATAGATACTAATCAAAATACGTCAGTTTTTGCAAATAAATATTTAGAATGTGGGATAAATGTTTTAAGTAGTTATTTGTGAAATAGATTTTAATAAGATTTTATTTTTATTTTACACACATCTATAAATAGAAAAAACACAAAAAACTCAAGTTTGCAGTGGTCTCTTGATTCATATACACTACCCCCATTCTAAAGTCGTTCTTATTATTTACAACTTCTCAGAACAACTAAAATAGATTAGCTGCTTGGCTATCTATAGCCTCATAAACTGGGTCAAAATCAAGGTGACGAGACTTCTCTTCTGAGCTGTACATCTAAAATGTAACATTCATTTTTAAGTCAGAGATGCAGGCGTATATGTTGTTTCTCAGCTATGACTCTGTTACAGCAAATAAGTAAAATAGAGATATAATAGAGAGAAAATTTGGAGCATGGTGTCCTGTCTTAATAATTCATATCCACATATAAATAATTAATATCTATGATTTAGAGCCAACACTTTGGATTTATAAAATTTCTGTGCTTGCCTATGTATGGGATATTTACTTTTTTTTTACTTTTGTTTTTAATTTACATTTGTTCTGTAGAATAGTCAATTATGAGACAGGCAAAGTAGGGGCCAAGGCCAGGTCTCTTTGGAGACTGGAACCTCTTCGGATCAGGTGCGTATGTCTCACAGTACAGACTGATTGTTCCTTTGTAAAACTTTGCCATCCACCCTGTATATTTTTCTATATAGATGGGCATTTACTACATGAAATCAACAGTAGACTTACTAGCTTAAACCTGTTTGTACTGCCACCAACACTCATGTTATGAATGATTTCATAAAGTCAGCTTGATGCTTGATAACTTAAAGCTAGCTGCATTTCTAAGACAATTTATCATTCTTCAAGATCATTTACACATGAAAGTTCATCTGTTTATCTGCTCATTCCTAATGAGGAACTCCGAATTCCAGTGATCTCTATGCCTCTAGCCCCGCTGTCATTAGGTGAATGTCGAGGGGGACCCTAGACAGGTCTATTGCAGGGCTACATACAGACAATCAATCAATGACATTTACACTTACTACTCAACCTGTTTTTAGACTGAAGTACTCGGATTAAACCCAGTTAAGCACATGGAGGACAACTCCACCCTGCTGGAGATACAAACCTGAGACCTTCTTGCAGTTAGGCAACAGAGCTACCATGCGCCAACTATCACATAAGTCACAAATTATAAACATTCATTCATTTATTCATCTTCTAACCCACTTATACCCTAGGGCCTCTGATGAAGAATATCCCAGCACACATAGGGCAAGAGGCAGGGCTACACATTGACAAACAACCACACACATTCACGTTCACTTCTATGGGCAATTTAGAATCACCAATCAACATGTACATGTTTTTGGACTGTGGGAGGTAACCAAAGTAGGAAAGGAAACCCATACAAGCACAGGGAAAACATGCAAACTCCGCACAGAAAGACCCGGGAATCAAACCCAAACCCTTCTTTCTGTGAGGCGATCATGCTAACCACTACACCACTGTGCCGCCCATAACAAATGTTCATTTAATCACTAACTAAAACTCTTAAACCACAATTTATTTTGGGTTTGTATAGTAGATATGTGGTTATTCATCTTGTGTAGTCTTTGATTTTACATTTTTAGTCCATCTTGTTTGTACTTCAATTGTACCTTAACAGCAATTGTAATATATGTCGTGGTTTAAAATAGGCTTAGTTTTTTCAGAGTGATGAGACAGACTTTATTGATTAAGATGTTTACATATCTGTGTCTATTTTTCCACCCTTCCTCCTCTCTGTGCCTAAAAATACAGTTGGTGTGGCAGTCATATTCGCTTGGGACAGCCATTTCGCCTACGCCACGTCACCACAGGTCATTATCTCGCCCTAACTGAAGACAAAGGCCTTGTACTGCTGGATCGTGAAAAATCAGACACAGCCTCTACTGCCTTCTGCTTCCGAGCATCCAAGGTTTTTGACATTACATCTATTAGGACAGCAGACATTATTTCACCTTGTTTGTAAGAGTATTACCGAGATTTATAGGTGAGGGGGTATTTGGGGTAGGTGGTGAATAGTGGATATAGCTTATGTGTTTAATGCATATCAACAGTATGAGGTTGCACTGCATAAAACTCAGTTACTCATCAGACACTTGCTTGCTGTCACCTATTGATGTTGTATCATATCTCCAATGTTTTTGATTTGTATATTAAAAATATTTAGAAGAGTTTCATAACATACATAACATGTAATACAGTTTTAATAAAGTATAAATAATATATTTAATAAGGTATCAATAATAAAATCACATTGTTTTAATAAAATTTATAGATGTAGGGATTTAAATAAAAACTGAAAGTTGGGGAAAAAACATATTTGTTTGACAAACTAGCATTTCTGAGACAATTGTCCATTCTTCAAGATGTGGTTATTCATTTATTTATTTTATCTATTTATATATCCTTTGCCTATTTCTAATCAAGGTCACAGGGATTTAGCCCCGCTGTTATAGCCCCAACATTCAGGGTCACCCTAGATTTAGTTCCGCTTATTTAGACTTTATTGTCAATAGTTGTATCTTTGCCCACTGCCTAAGGGCTTTTATGACATACATATATTTTACAGCTTATTAATTGATAAGATTTTGTACATATGTGCACCCTTAAAGCCATAAACACCATAAAGCCTCCAGATAATAATCGTCTCTTCATTATTAAAGTAGTTAATGTGTTGGACTACCAATTAGAAGATTAGGGTTGGTAAAGAGATAAATGTAAGTATGTCTGGTAAATAAGCATCTGCTAAATGTTGTAAACCTAAATATAAAGGCATAAAATTCTTTAATAATAATTAAACCCAGCAAAAGATATATTCAGCATATTAAAAAATGAATGCAAGCTTATGTTGTCAAACCTTTTCTCATCATTAAAAAATATTGAAGCAACCAAATAATGGTTCTGCACTCTTTTCGTATGTAATCTGTCCATTTTTGCAAACTGAATTTTTATACTCTAATTGAAAAGAGTTCTAAAGTCTCAGATTCTTTGAACAAGGTTTTAGACCTTAATTAGACCTTGTTTGATCTAATGCATAACAACAGCTGTCTAATTATAACTGATAATAACTTACTGCTGCAACAGAAAAAGACATTGTCAACAACTGTGTGCTTGCTTAGTTTGTGGCAACAGTTGGGAAAAGACACATTTTTGTGGATGTGCTTGTTTGTCCTGGTGGGGGAGCTAAATTTTTGGCACTTCAGATTTTAGAAAAAAAAAAATCTTATTTATGTGATGCTCCTTCCTGCAGGAAAAGCTGGAGATGCTTCCAAAGAAAGATATTGAGGGCATGGGAGTGCCAGAGATTAAATATGGGGACTCTCTTTGTTTCATCATACACATGGCCACTGGTCTGTGGCTCTCATATCTGGCTCCGGATGTAAAATCGACTCGACTGGGGCCTCTCAAGAGACGGGTAATTTAGTCATTTATGCATTGTCTGCATGGTTGTAATTTGGCAAAAATAATCAATTCATATCTTTATGTTGTTACCAGTTTTTATATGCTCTGGTGTTGATGTGATTGATTCAAATTTAGTTTTTTTAATTTTCAGACCAGCAATTAAATAAATTAAATATTTGATTTACCAGTTATCGCTTCTTGAGATATGAGTGAAGCTTATATATCCTTCTGATTTTATTTTCTGCCTTTACGTTTTGTCAGGCATATCTTCATGCAGAAGGACACATGGATGACGGCTTCACGCTTCAACGCTGTCAGCATGAGGAGTCACGTGCAGCACGCATAATTCGCAACACCACCAAACTCTTTAGTCATTTTATTTGGTATGAGTTTATTCCAATGTTTGACCATTGTTATAGTAGAAATTTGTCTTTAACAAAATGTTTAGTATTTTTAACAAGTACAATTATTCAAACAAATGCCATCCATCTTTGTATAGTTTCTGTAAGTAAATAATGATATAATATATTTACTATCATTACCATTTTAATGCATTTATACGAATGGATTTTGAAATTTTAGCTGCTGCCCTTGGCAGTATGTGTCTTAATCACAGTATGTGCTTTAGATACAACAAATGACACGGGTGTCTTCTAGGAAGATTATTATTAGCTAACCACTAAGTAAAACCTGAAAATACAATCCAAGAATGATAAGTGTATGGTCTGTGGAATAAAGGCAGAAAAAGTATTGTTATAAGAACACAAACTTCATCATGTCTCTGGAAGCTTTTTCTTTTCTTCTGTGTATGAGCTTTGGTGGGGTAACAGTGTAACAGTAAAAAAAAGTAAAAAATAAAAGAGGAAAGGCTAAGCATGGTATAGTTTGAGATCTGTCAGGTCACAGACCTTGCCCTTAGAGCCACTGAAGAAAGGGCCAATGCATTAAGGGCTACTGAAAGGCATCTGTGGCTTAGCCTCTCTGGCATGAATGACAGAAGCAGGGCTTACCTCCTGAATGCCCGCTTACCTCCTCAGTCCTCCATGGCGATGCGGTGCAATTAAACATGGAGATGAAAAAAAAATAAAAGGCGGCATTTTAGATGTACGTTCATTGGCGCTTTTATGTCACAGAAAGGGCAGAAGCATCAATGCAGACACAGCTCTTCATACTTCACAGCAAAAGAGTACAATGTTGCTACCCCCTTAAGAATAGAGGTGGCGAGACAGCAGCAACAGCAACAAGAAAAAGGACAAGTCTGAGGACAGTTAGCTCTCCAAAAATGCCCTGACAACTATTGTGTTGGACCTTAAAGGACTGGTAAACAAGTTCCATGGCCTGTAAACTTGACTCCTGCTGGAAATGCGCTTCAGATGCGCTTCAGCATCCGGCTCAAACTACAATGGAAGTCAGTCTTAAGATATAGATTTCCTTAGCAGACTTTGAGAAAGCATGCCATGTGTGACTTTTACAGCTGTTACATCATAGTTCTATAGGATGATAGGAGACAACAACCTATTTTTTTCTCTCGGTTGAACCAGGCAGTTAGGAAATTACAGTTCAAAATGTTGACTGAAAAACAAGTGGCGTCATTGAATGGGTATGGTTTATCAACATGGATCTAAATGATGCCTACTTTTACGTATTAGGATGAGGTTTCCCCATTTGGCCTCTCCCTGACACATTTACAAAATGCATGGAAGCAGCACTGGCTTATTAGTAACTCCAAAGCATATGTAAAATAAACCACATAGACAAATGGCTAATATTAGCACAGTCACAATGGCTAAAGAGCTGCCCTGTGAAAAATGTCAGATCAAATAGCTGTCTGTTTTAGCAGATCCAAAAGGTGATGTCAGCGGAAAACAGGAAACATCTCCAGGACAGCTGCTATAGTTTTAGCATCCCTGCCCATGTTATCATTCATTTATCTTCTATATCCACTTATTCCTGGAATCTAGCCACAGGGGCCACAAGCCAGTGACTTCTGTGCCAAGTCTGGATAAATAGAGGGGGTTGTGTCAGGAAGGGCATCCGACATAAAACATTGCCAAATC
>JAOTQW010064307.1:0-14819 GCA_026260075.1 Sisor rabdophorus
ATGTACATTAGGTTGATTGGTGACTCTAAATTGCCCATAGGAGTGAGTGTGTGTGCGTGTAGTTGTCTGTATGTCGCCCTGTGATGGACTGGCAACCTGTCTAGGGTGTACTCCTGCCTCTCGCCCTATTTGCGCTGGGATAGGCTCTAGCAGACCTCAGTGGCCCGAAATCCATAAAAAAGCGGGTATGGAAGTGTTTCTGGGGTATTAGAGAAACTTTTTTTCATAGTTGGAAGATTTGAATCCTAACTGGATTCACTAACCAAGGCTAAGTTTTTGAACAGCTAGCACCAAGCACAAAAGCTATTTTGATGGCCGTATTCACTTTTTAATAGAAGTAAATGGACATGGAATATTGACTTTAACAGCTTAACCAAAGCAATTCCTAAACACCAAGACCATCTAAAGTCATTCATGCATAATAAGCACATTACAGTTGCTTACTGAAGGCCCTGACTGAAATTTGACACTAACTGTAATGTTATCATACTAACGTTTTTAGTAATAAAACTAAATGTTATAAATTTATATAAATGCTATTATATAACTTATATATTTATATATAATTATATATTTATATGTCTATTTTCTTTAAACACAATCATTCTTTCCATTGAAAACGTTTATCCTGTAGAGTTGAACATAAAATCTGAGGCAAAATCAAATGAAGTAAAAATTCATCTCGAATAGGTTAGTGCTCATAGATAATGGGATATGCAAAGATAAATTGTGCTCTTTAAAGTATCACAAACATTATAGTCGGCTACCCTGAGGTCACAACGCAATGTAAAGAGAAAGTGACACTCAGATGCTCAGACACAACTATGGAAATGTTCAAGAATATGAAGCAGAAAAGTGAAAATTTCGATACAGGATTTAAAGGGTTCCGACCGATTACATTCTGATTGCAGACATATATAGATAAAAATATATTCGCAATACGACACAAGAAGGTGGCTGAAAAAATAGGAGTGTGTAAAATATGATTTTTTACAGGCGAACAGGCGAAAGGAAGTTACCCCTCATTAGTGCAAACTCTAAACCAATTTGTTTTTCATGTTCTCTGCTTAAACAGATAAAAAACACAATCAGTTTTGTCTAAAGGCAGCACGGTGGTGTAGTGGTTAGCACGGTCGCCTCACAACAAGAAGGTTCTGGGTTTAAATCTTGGGAACAGGTTTTTTCTGTGCATAGTTTGCATGTTCTCCCTGCTCTTGTGTGAGTTTCCTCTGGGTACTCCAGTGGGTGGCCCTGCGACGGATGGGTGGGCCCTGCCTCTCGCCCTATGTGTGCTGGGATAGGCTCCAGCTGACCCCTGTGACCCTGAATTAGGAAATAAGTATTTTTGGTAACACCATAAAGCTAAAGTTCCTGATTAAATTTTTTTTGTAATTGATCATTTTTGTTCATAGTATTCAGAATAAATGTCAAATATGATTAGACAATAATAAACAGAACAACAAAATGTTATAAAAAATTATCTCAGTATTTAACTTTACCTCAGTATTTAATCTAAAAAAATACATTTTATAATACACCAATATATGATTTACACCTTAAAATCAAATGAAATTACAGCTTTTATTTTTACTTTTTGCAAGAAAAATGATTGAAAGAAAACTTAATAATGCTTAATTTTTTTAATATCCAGTCAAGTACTGTAACAATAATAGTTGTAATTAGTTACTTTCCACTTCTGATAAAATGTATATTATTGTAGTGTAGTACGTTTGCATTATTAGGCAATGTCTTTTACTTACTCAACATGTACACTGCCATTTCCTCTATGGCGACATTCCCAGTGCTTTTGCTTTAACCAGAATTATTACTTTCATTGATTTATTCTCTGTCAGGGCAGCAAGTAACATGAGTAATGCATCAATCCATGATTGCTTGGCAATAGAAAATGTGTTTTGATTTTCTCATTTTAGTGCAGCTCTATGGATACTTGTTCTGATTGAAATGTTTTAACGTCTTAATGTTTCCTTAAACTGAATTACAAGCTACATCTTAAAGAAAAACAAGCATACATTCAAGATCAATGTCTGAAGTTTTACATAGTGTGAACAACAGGTGAACTTTTTTTTTAATTTCCTATCAGCGAAGCATGTTATTTAACCTGACAATGATGGCATATTTTTATAATTGTGCCCAATCTGCATAGTAATTGAACAAAATATCCTCAGGCTATAATTGCTTTTCTTATTTATACTGGGGCCTGTTGTTGTCACAGATTAATCTAGGAAATAGCAATGTTTCAGACTGACATGGCCCACTGGCTTCTGTATAATCAATGAAAAAGATATCAAAAGTTTAACACTAAAATATTTTCTTAAATTAACACAAATTCATTCATTACATAGTTTCATAATGTTAACGTTGTTCTGGTCTTGACTGTAGCAACATCTTAGACATGGCAGAGGTAGCATAGTGGCTGAAGTGTTGGACCGCTAATTTGATGATTTGATTCCCAGCACCAGCAAGTTGCCACTGTTGGGCCACTGAGCAGGGCCTTTAACCTTTAATCATCCACTTGTATAAAATGAAAATAAATACAGGTCACTTTATGTAAAAGGACATCTGCTATAAATGTTAATGTTAATTAATAGTTTTATCTGATTTATAAATTGAATGCAACATAATTTGTTAATTATTTTGTTAATTTATTACAGTAAAAATATATAACATTTATGTTTTGCACTATACACTTAAATCTTGTTTTCGTTATAACGTAATAGTGATTCAATGCTGTGCAAAATACCTTGCACTTGAATTATATTTTTATAACAGTTGCTCTTTTACAAAGGCCAAAAAATGTGGGTTTTACTTACTTTGTGAACTACTTAACCAGTATTGATCTATTCTATTGTTCTATCCATTTCTCTAAAGATATGGAGAGATACAGTATATGGCCAAAAGTATTAGCTCACCTGCCTTGACTTACTGTGACATTCCAGTCCTAATCCATAAAGTTCAATATGATATTGGTCCCCCCTTTGCAGCTATAACAGCTTTAACTCTTTTGGAAAGGCTGTCCACAAGGTTTCCACAATGTTGGGAGCATAGAATTGTCCAAAATGTCTTGGTATACTGAAGCATTCAGAGGATCCTTTCACTGGAACTAAACCCAGTTCCTGAAAACCACCCCACATCCTAACCCCCATCAACCAAACCTTTACACTTATCATAATGCAGTCAAACAAGTACCGTTCTCCTGGCAACCACCAAACCCATACTTGTCCATCAGATTGCTATATAGTGATTCATCACTCCAAAGAATGTGTCTCCACTGATTTGGAGTCCAATGGCCTGCCACTTTGTGGCTGAGTTTCTGTATTTCCCAAACATTTTCACGTTCTTATAATACAGCTGACCCATTCTTTCACGAATGTTTGTCTGCATGCCTAGGTGCTTGATTTGATACACCTGTGGCCATGGAAGTGATTGGAACACCTAATTTGATTATTTTGATGGGTGAGCAAATACTTTTGGCAATATAGTGTACACTGTAAATGTAAATACTGTAAATGCAAATGCTAAATTTTCTTCAAAATAACATTTATATATATAAATAAAACATGGCATTCAGACAATAACTACCCCTGCCCCTCCCCATGCTGATAATTAGTACAATTTTGCCAATAACGTGTTGCACAGTTAACCTATAATAAATATAAAAAGGACTATCCTGTAAAACGTTATAATAATATGAAGACAAATCAGCAACAATACTATGAGGACCAGTAAAGCAAAATAAGTTTTAAAATTTATTTATTATAAATTTATTAATTTACTACTTATGGAAATTCAAGGTTATGTTTTATTGTCACAAATCAGGATAAAGTTTATAACTGTTTTCCTCTCCTCCTTTGGCAGGCTGGGCAGAAGGGTGGCATTCTGTGAGAAAGGGTATTTAATCAGCCTGAACTTCAGACAGCTGTCAGGGTGCCATGAGGCTCTAGCATGGCAGACATTAATGAGGGCTATGCTACATAAGCTGTATCTTTGAACACCGACCTTGGTCGCTCAAACAGTTACGCACCCTGTCCATCTCTGCCAGCTTCATCCGGTGTTAAAGACATATTGTTCACACGGCATGATTGAAGTTGTATTTCAAAGGTCTGTCGGGTAAGACATGTGAGTCAGAATTTAAATATTTTATATATTATTATATTTATTATTATTTATATATAATAAAAGAAATGTTTTGACATGTGACATTTTTTTATTCTGACTTATTAGACACCAATTGCAGTTAAACATAACTGAAGAGAGTTTCCTATAAAATTCCAGACATCGACTTCATTATGTAATGCAATGTAACACTGAACGTTGATGCTCTGATAAAATGCAGCACTAATCCCGACTCAATAATTAATAACATGATGTAATGTTCCGTACTGCAACCAAGAATATTTCTAGACATATAATTATATGTATTTATGAGCAAAAGATATTATGAGCAAAGTGCAATGTACATCCCACACTGTGCAAAACAGCATTCAAAGCCATGCCTCATGAATGTGTACAGACTAGATAGCCAGAAAAAAAAAACATCAGTTCATTATCATGTCTTTTATACAGTAATTTGTATATTGTACAGTTAGTAACAGTACTAAAATATCAAACATAAAAATGACACCGGTTTACTTGTTGCTGTTGGAGATTTATAATGGTATACAAACTACATAAGCTATGTGTTAATATTAAAAATACACCCAAATTGAATGACCCATATTTCTACACTGCATACACCATCCCACCATATTTCTACACCATAACATCATCTGTCACCAAGGTTCTGTGGTGAACTCCAATGTGGAATCACTTATTTTAATACAGGCACTGGCCCTGTTAAGATATGGTCTTTTTTCGCAGTATGTGATCATGGTGAAGACGTTTCCTGGGCGAACAGGAAGTACAGAGGTCTACACAGAAATATGTTGTCAAAAAGACAAGATATATTCCCATGTTGCATTAAATTATGCTACTAAATCTGATATATCTCTCTATTTAGCCACAACAGTATTAGGTAGATCAGGTAAGGAGGTCTGGCGTGCAGTCAGCAATCCAAAGGTGTTTAATGGTGTTGAGATCAAAGGTTTGATTTCCACAGTGTTGGAGTTTATTAGATCCAGTGGAGGAATAACGTAATGCTATACAAAACATACAAAAACATTTTTGACAACTGTATGCTTCCATATTTGAAAAAGAAGAACATGTGACAGCTGAGATTTAAACCCAGACGGCACTTTTACTACTAGGCCTGGATACATTGGAACAGCACAATTAGCAATAACGCCCCTTTACATAACATGATGAATTATTTATATATTACTTGTTATGAATAATTAGCTATTGTGGTTGTACAAAATTGTATAATTATTGGGCAAATGACCTTAGGGAGGAATATTACACTGCAAATGACATTTGATGGCCTCAGAGAGACTGTACAGATGCCCAAACTCCCTTTCAAAGCAAAAATCCATTTATCTATTGGACACGGGAGTGAACCTGAGGAACATATGGAGGAGAGGAAGGCGAGAGTGTTATTACCCAAGCAGCTGTTAGCTCTAATGAAGATGTGGGGGCCATGATGTCAAATTTCCTTTGACTCCCATGTCTTAATATTTACCAGTTTGTCCAACATATAAGGTAAATGAGGAGGTTCTCTCACATCTTAAAACTTTCATGTATGTACCGTATACAAGCATAATATATTTTCATATTTGCCATTTAGGGGTTAATAAAAGTTTCTTCTTATGATTTATCTAATTATTTTATTGTATATATTAATTAATATATTAATAAATAATATATTAATTATTTATGCCATCCAATGCATAGCATCATACAAATATGGGCCCATAGTCTGAAACCAGAATCTTGGTATAAAACGGCACACAAAATGTCCTTTTATCTTTGTTTGTGCCTACTGTAGCCACAGACTTATGTTCCTGACTGACAGGAGTAAATGTTTTCTGTGTTTTGTGTGTTGTAAGATGCCTTTCATCTGGCCTCAGTTGTAATGTGTAATTATTTGGATTACTAAATGCTTCCCGTTAACTTAAACCAATCTGCCCAGTTTTTTCATACATAAAAAAGCTGCACATATAATGTAATGCTGCATTAGAGAATAAGCAAGTATAAAAGAATAAAAGCCATAAAATAGTGGAAAGCAAAGACCTATGGCTCGAACTATGGGTTCCAAGTGGACTTGTAAATGACAATTCAGAGAAATGTAATCTGTGAGTGCACTTATTTTATTGTAATTAAAATCTGGCTCTGAAGATGAGATCTGACAGTAAACTTACAATTTTCTATGCTGTAGGGCTTCATCGCATCCACATGAGTCTGTTTTACAAATGACCTATTTTTATTAGCGCTTTTGACTTTGGTGGGAGCCAACCACATCTCTTGACTTATAGTGCTTATGGGAAAGTGGAATTAAATGTATGTACTGCTATAAAATGTGAAGAGAGCTGAAGCTCCATTACAATAGGTGCACCTGACAGGCATTCATTTTTGGAATTCGTATTACCTTCAGATGTTGGAAGGCTATTGTTTTCTGATTTATTGTTATCTGATAGATCTAGATAGATCTAGACAGGAGAAAATGAAATGATTCATTCATGGTTTTGCTGTTGGTACATGAACTTCATTTGTATAAATTATTTGCACAACGGCACATAGCGAGAAACAGCAGAGACCTTTTTTGTATCCACATAATTCCCTATTCCGTTGCCAAACGATAATGACGGTCATGACCCTCCTAATTATTATTCTAATTACCCCTGCAATGTGTTGAATAGAGAGTCTTCTCCAACTGGACATTTTGCTTGCATCACTAGGAGAAACAAATGTCTTATGTTGTTATGTTTAAATTCCACTTGTGTTAGGAATGGAACCGAGCCCCTTGTTACAATTCATTATTAACAGTGAAAAGATCCTTTGTTCTAGAAAGAGTGTTTTTTAAAAGTTTGTCAGTAAATATGTATTAGATCTGTGTCACGATTATGTCAAAATCAGTGCTTGACTACATTAACCATCTCCTTTCTAAGCATCACAAGACCTTGTCTTCAGTAACAATTCTTATATAATCTGAAAGGGTTGAAGTTTTATTTTGTACATACAGCCCACTGAAGTATGCATTTGCATCGGTTGCCTCTCTCTTTCTCTCTCTCTCTTTAAGAAAAAAAATAAGGAAACATCCAGATAGGAGACTAAATGAAACATGTAGAACAGAAAATGTGACTGATTTGTTAGTAAGGCCCTGGTAAGTGTTTATTCAGGATTGGATTGTTTATGGGTGTTTCTACAACTATAAACACTTTAAAGTTCCAGATTTATGAGAAATTTGTACATCTGTAATATGATGCTTCAAATAAATATTTAGTGATTTATGTGATTTATTTTAAAATTATAAAGCATTTATAGGTCTGTTATTGTTATTATTAAACACTGTTATTATATCCCTGAGTGCAATAATTTAAAATATATATATTTTAACATTTGTTTAAAAGCAAACAAATCTAGTGCATGTAGAAACAGAAATTAGCAGGTGAGCACATTGTTACTGTATTACATAAATACACAGTACACAGTACTGTTTAATTCATGTATATTATGATGCTAGAAGCAGAATCTGCAATATTACGAAAAATGTTGCATACGCAACTGCCTTTATGGCAGCAATCTTCAGTGTCGTAGGGACATTTTGCAATATGAATTGAAAGACAGAAACAATAATGTTGCAGATTAAACTCCCTAATCCCTAATCCTTAAAATCTTAACCCTTAACTCTTCGCAATATGTTACCCATATATGTTATTTACGAACATGATATACACAATCTGCAATCTCTGGATTAACAAATACATTTTGAGCACAATTCTAGCTGTGAAATTAAATAATGTAGCTGAAGTTGACTTGTAATTCGTAAAACAGTGTTTCCAGCAGCTTTGTTTTTCATGTTTACCAGTCCCCAGGTTTCTTCTGTTTGCAACAGATTTTTAGCCACAGGTTTTTTTATTTATTGGAATAGCCTTTATTATGGAATAGCTATAACGGATACCAGGTAAACACACTTTCTTTTAGGTAAACACCCTTTCTCAGACTCTTTCCTAGAATTTTCTAGAACTTTCTAATGCATGACAAATATGCACATATATACGGTACATCACATACAGTAATAACAGTGTAAAACTCTGACCTTGTATGGTAAGACGACAGCAGACCCGCCACTGATGCCTACAATGGGCACGGATGTCTGCGTGGAGATGAAGTCCAAGATCTGTGCAACAGCCTCAGAGCCGATGTTGTCCTCGAAGACCACTCCATGCACACGATTAGCAGCCAACGTGTCACAGATGCGTGTCAAGAGTGCCCGAGGATTACTGTCGTTTACCAGCACTGTGATGGGGTTAACCTCCAGAGGCAGATCAAGGAAGTTCTCTCGACTCAGGCGGCCTTTAATCTCTACCTGGTAGGCAGAGCCACTAAACACCACTGCTACGTTCACAGTAGGATCGGGCATTGTGAACGGTCGGCCCCAGCAGCAGTGCCAGGCACAGAGCAAAAGCAGCAACAGCAATGGCGTCCACAGAGCATCGCTCAGAAGGCCTAAACGAACGCCCATCTCACTCACCTACTGCCTGTAGGAAAAAACAAGCAAAAAACAACTAAATATTTTTTTCGCTTCAGTAGGTATAACAACATTTTTCTTACAAGGCGATAAAGAATCAGTGGTTCACTGACTAGCTAATGTTTTTCTGGCTAAATAGATCATCACCTTGACAAAATACAGCTAATTCAGCATTCTGATTTTTATTACAATCTACTATCTGCTATCTAAATCACAGAACATGAAAACATAATTGCATCTATATGCATAACATAATTAACTAACTTTTCATGCATGCATGATTTCTTCTGCTACACAGACGTAAAATTATATTAGCTTGGATTTTACCTGCACATTTATTTAGAAAATTAAGTATTTTATTTCAGTGTTTGTTAATAAGCTTTCCACAAACAGATTGTTTTCTCAATTGGATTCCTTATTTCCCTTTTTTAACTAAACAAGAAGGCAGTGGTTTGCACTGTAGCCTCACAGCAGGTCTTTTTGCTCGTTTCCCAGGCCCTGCCTTTTTGTGTGGGTTTTTTTTTCAGGAGGACCCCTTGCCTGGGAATCACCCTTTTTTATTATTATTTAATATGAATTTAAAGTTGAAGTATTGATCATTATCAGTACGGCTGGTGCTTAGTGATCTTGCAATGGACTGGCAACCTGTCCAGGTTGTTCTCCTGCCTCTCCAGCAGACCCCATGACCCCAAGTTATGGAATAAGCTGGTATAGAAGATAAAATGAATTGAATGAATAAATAATCATTATCTTAGAGCTTTTTATTTTCTAAACTATTTATTAATAGTCATATAATAAGATGTAGAATTGTTTTTATTACATTATGTATCTTTAATTTAAATTTTTATCACCAATTTTAGGACATTCCTGCTCTTTTCTTAAACAGTATTTATTCGTAAGGCCCGCAATGTCTTGGAGAGGAGATATTTTTAGACAGGCACATGCAGACTGGGGCAAACACCCTATGCCCTTATGGTGAACAACAGCTGGACTCACAGTCATCACTCTGTAACTGCGTAGCCCAACAGATGGTGGACAGCAGAAAATGAAAGCGTGTTTTCCTCTAATCAGAGAACATGGGGTTTTAGAACTGTTCTTCTGTTTTAGTCTTAGTGTCAGTCCAATTTAATATTTCAAATGCAAAGGTCAAGTGCTGTGTTGTTGGGTCAAATCTGTGTTGTCTGAAACATCAAGCTGTTCATTAAGGCATTTTATTTGCAATGCGATACATTAATATTTATCCTCTCATATTAAAGTGGACCTGTAATTGCAGGTTCTGTCTGCTTAATTAGAAACTTGAGAAGCTGGAGAGTAAAAAAGTAGAAAATCTTGTACCTGGTGTAGCATCAGATGTAACTTCTACTAAGATGTTCTGTTGTTGTTGCTTAAATGACCTGGGGTTTGATACCTTCCTAAAAAATCAATTATCCTCTCAACTGGTATATTTAAAATATTCTATCAACAGGTATAGTTCATTTTCATCCGTATGCTCATCAATAATCTAAATAAAAAGTTTCCAATAGTCAAATTCACAAATATACATTGATTTTCAGAGTGACTAATCAACCTAATGTATATGTTTCTGGACTGTCTAAAGAAACCAGAGTGTCCGGAGGAAACCCACATTATTGCAGGTAGAACAAACCTGAGACCTTCTTGTTGTGAGGCGACTGTACTAACCACTACGCCATGGCGTTTACATTGCTGATATTACTTATATTTTTATTTTGGCATATAATATACAAAGTACAACTGTGATCTATTCAGCAACATTTAGTAACTGGGTAAAGAGGGCATCAGCCAGACAAGCAACTAGAAGGCCAGTGGGATAAATAGTTATGCAAGCTATAACAGTTTTTTAACATAATTTTCCAATCCCCATTAATAACCATTTTAAACATCTTAAACTGATATTGTATCTAAACTAATTAACTCATACAACAAATAAATGATAAATGTACAGTATTTATATGTGTATCAGCATCCAAAGCAAATGGTTTAAAAAAATAAGGGTGTTTTTTTTTTACACCTAAGCGTTTGTTCTGTAACCTGGTGCATTTTCTTTCTTGGTTTGGTTCGTTTAGGGATATGTTAACACCCATAGAATTTCAGAGACCGCCTGAACGAGGTAGTCTCTACCCGATTGCAAGCGAACTGCTTTAGAGTTTATTCGCAATCACCACGTTCACCATTTAAGACCACCTTGTTCACCATTTGTTTTGGATGCTGATGCACATATCAATACTGTACATTTATCATTTATTTGGTGTGAAAGCAATACGACCCCACATACCAATCAACCAAGCTGTATCACACTCTACAACTCTATAAACTTGGAATCAAAGTACATTTCTTATAATGTCTTTTAATTGCTCTTCTTCACAATAGGCGCAGGGTAAGAGTGACCCAAATGAGTTTTGATTACTGCTCAAATTAATAAACTTATAACAGCCAAAAAGCCACAATAATCCAGAGAAGCTGCTGTCTGTCTGTCCATCATGGCGGATGACAATTTGGAGCGGAATCCTAGGAAATAAACAGATGCACTCAGATGACCAAATGAAGGAAGGTTTACTTACACTCTGTCTTGTATTAACAAAGTTTGGTCCATTTGAAAACGTTGCCTCGAGAATATAAACAGAACCAAGATGTTATTGCAACATTGTAGCTATTAAACCCCTGGTTTCAAAACAAAGAAATCCATCTACAGGTGTAAAAACACCCTAAGTGAGACTAATCTTATTATGTTGACTATTTACCATCCGTTATTATCCAGACACTGCATAATCCCCCATAGTTTATAGCCCATGGCCTAACATTGTCATCTTTATAAGTGTGATGATCGTTAAATTATACTAACTTTAACAGGGTTCTGGTTCCTTCATCTGGTTCCTTCATCTTCTACAACTGCGTATTGCCTAATTCAGGGTTACAGGTGTCTACTGGAGCCTATCCCAACTCCCTGAAAGGCGATGGACAGGGTACACCCTGGGCGTGGTCACCAGACCATCACAGGGCCACACCACACTCACTCATATGGGCAATTTAAAATTACCAGTCAATCTTTGTATTTCTGTACAAGGTTTGCATGTTCTCCCTGGGCTTGTTTGGGTTTACTCTGGGTACTCCAGTTTCCTTTCACTGTAAAAAACATGTACTTTAGGTTAATTGGTGATTTTAAATTAAGTAAATGTGTGGCTCTGCAATGGACTGGTTACCTATCCAGGATGTACTCCTGCCGTTTGCCCTATGTGTGCTGGGATAGGCTCCAGCAGACCCCTGTGAGCTATTGGGAATAAGGGGCTAAAAAAGATGAATTAATAAATAGACCTAAGCCACAGAAAGGCCCCTGCACAGAAAAAAATCAAGCCCAGGCCTTCTTGCTGTTTGTAGTGAGCTTGCTTTTTCGCTGGTCATAAATTGCAGACACAAAACTAAAGACACATTCAAAAGGGCCTGGTGTATGACCAATACTAATAATCATAGAAATATCCAAGATCACTGCCGATAATTGGCCCGGCTGATAATTGATCAACCCCTAAAATGCTTCTTTTTTTCAGCCCTGATTGAAAGTAAGGATGCTTTTGACTTTATTTTTGCCCTAATGTACCATGCACATAGGGCAAAAGGCAGAGGTACACCGTGGAGAAGGTCACCAGTTCATTGCAGGACCACAAATAGACGAACAACCATACACACTCACTCACTCCTGTAGCTAATTTGGAATCACCAATCAACCTAATGTACATGTTTTTGCACTGTGGGTGGAAACCGGAGAACCCAGAGTAAACCCACACAAGCGCAGGGAAAACAAACTTCACACAGAAAGACCCCAGGAATTGAACCCAGGTCATTCTTGCTGTGAGGCGACCGTGCTAACCACTACACCACCGCAATGTTCTATTTTTTGTTTTAATGTATACTGTGTTCACTAATAACAAACAGGTTTCATAGACTTCTACACGTCTCCTTCTACATAGATTCAAATTCCATGTGACACAGTGGCTTATCTTGTTTGCCACACATCTTCAAGGTTTGATCTCTGTCTTTTCTTCGTTTGTGTGTGTGTGTGTGTGTGTGTGTGTGTGTGGTTTGCCATGCTACAGTAGTGGTTACTGTTTGCTTGGGTATGCGTTTGTATATGTATATTATATTTCTTGCAAGCCAGATTTGACGGTGGCACAACTTGGCCAAGAAACTTTAAGAGGAAATTTACAGCTGAGTGTATTGTATATAGTTGAAAGTGTTGTAATATTTAGTATTAGCATATTAAAATAAGTAATTGTACATATTATCTAGTTAGCCAGAAAGTGAATTGCATTTACAGCCTTTGGCAGACACCCTTTTGCTAATTTCTGGCTAACTGGATAATAGCTCCAATTTATGGGCAAAAGTTTGTGTCTACTTCACCCTTATATTTATAGGAGTTTAATCTCTAAACAATTACAACAAATTTGGCAGCACACAGTTGTCCAGAATGTCTTTGTATGTTTTCGTGTTTTTAGTACAAAACCACAAAACGCTATACAGACATGGTTTGCTATAATTCGAGAGGAAAAAATGACTTATGCACAGAGCTTTAGGCTTCACAATAGCTGAACACCTTCAGTATTTTATGGAACACCAACAGCCCTCTTTACCTGACACTGGTGGTTGTTCTTACCAACCATTGCAGCTGAATAAGCTGAATTGCATTTACATTTACAGCATTAAGCAGTTTGCATGTTCTTCCCTAGTACCCTCCTGGTACTCCGGTTTCCCCCCACATTCCAAAAACATGAATATTAGTATGATTGGTGACTCTAAATTGTCCATAAGAGTAAATGTGTGCGCTCGATAGGCTCCAACAGACCCTGTGACTGCAATTTATGGAATAAGCAGTCTATATGGGTATAGAAGATGAATTAATGAATGTTTGGTTAGTTAGGTTAGAACAGCAGTAAAAATGTGGCATGGAACAGATCTTTGTGCTGTCTTATTATAAATTGCTGCTGGTTATTTTCAGAGGCGTTTTTTGCCCAGGTGTTTGTACTTCATTGTCGATAAGCTCTAAATAGAAATTGACCCTCAATGGGTTAAATATTAAGATAAATAAACGCAGCTTTTTATAGGATCTTTGGCAAACACCGTTAATCATAAAAAGACATGCCTCCATAAATTGTTTAATAGCGAACACTTTGAGAGTTTATTTCTCCCTGGGTAGTGCTATGAGTCAAAGAAGGGAATAGAGGTGGAATTCTGAAGGTCGACTACATGAAGGATTATTGTAATAATTTAAAGCAGAGAACTTAACAATTGCCTGAAAGTCTGATTAATGAATCAGCTGACTACTTTGTCAACATGGCTTGGTTACTACCAGTTAAATAGAAGTAAAAGATGAACAGCACTAATTGTGTCCTTTTACTATAATACCAGCTCTAATGTATGCAAGCAATTGCTTTAAATACAGGGTAATTTATAATCACTAATCAACCTAATGTACATGTTTTTGGACTGTGAGAAAACCGGAATACTCAGAGGAAACCCACGCAAGCACAGGGAGAACATGCAACTCCACATAGAAAGACTCCGTGCCCGGGAATCGAACCCAGGACCTTCTTGTTATGAGGCTAACCACTACGCCACCGCGCCAAAAAGTACATATTCTTAGTTTACAAACAATTTCATCAAATGAGTGAGGCTGTTATTCAAATTGTCATGTGGTCTTGCTGGCTCTCATTATTGTAATTATAAATTGCACTTGCACACAACTATGTTATACATTTCTAACACCTTCAGAGCTTAAAACTGTTTCTTTCTCCCTGCCTTTCCTTAGTTTCTGTCGCTCTCTGGCTCCCTTTGGTTCTCTCTTTCTTCTTTTTCTCACTCTCTCTCTCTCCCTGTCTCTTACTCTCTTTCTGTCTCTCTATCCCCCTCTGTCTGTCTCTCTTTCCTTTTTTTCTACCGTTTTTGGCTCTTTTGCTGTACAGCTTGGCCTGAGACCACACAGCCTAGATTAGATCAAAGCAGGAGTCAAAGTACCAAGATTGGCAACTGTGCTCTGCTATGTCTGCCTCTCCTTTTCTAAGATGTTCTAAAAATTTTAAATACAATAATATTGTTTTTGCACTTAAATAATAGAACAGGGGCGGCGCGGTGGCGCAGTGGTTAGCACCGTTGCCTCACAACAAGAAGG
>JAOTQW010064401.1:0-14789 GCA_026260075.1 Sisor rabdophorus
TGCATTAGGTTGATTGGTGACTCTAAATTGCCCATAGGAGTGAATGTGGGTGCGTATGGTTGTGTCTGTGGCCCTGCAATGGACTGGCGATCCAGGGTGTAGTCCCTGCTTCTCGCCACATGTGCACTGGGATAGGCCCCAGCAGACCCCTGGAAAGTTCAGGAATAAGCAAATATAGAAGATGAATAAATTATCCTGTGTGGGAAGTATGGTATCACAGTAGTTAGCATGGTCGCCTCATGCATCCCTTGCCTGGGAATCAAACACAGGACCTTCTTGCTGTGAGCTGACTGTTCTAACCACTATGCCACAGCGCCATCCTTAGGACAAAAAGCTAAAAATATGTCAGCGTTTCAGTCTTCAATACATGACCTCGATTCACACAGCTGGATAATCAATCCATCAAACCACCAAAATGGGGGGTGGGGGTGGGGGGTGACCTCTCTAAGATGATATGAGAAGGAAATTATACGAGGAAACCTACAGACTTAAGGTTGAATTAATCATCATATGGCTTACGACACATGATTTGTTTGCTCTGGCACCCACAAGTACAGTTGTGTTTTGTTGACCTGGTCGGGTCCTTTTCGGTTGCTCTCTTACTATCCTATTAATGAAGGCAAAAATTCCCCCAAAATTTATTAAAAAAAAAAACGGCACTTCATCACTACTTAGCTAGTAGTTTATGTGCTCTGCTTTGATTGGTTGTAGTAGTATTTGGGTTGGAAATATTAGGCAGTGGCTTTGGTAAATGAACTATTTTAAGCATATAATCATATTAGTTACACTGCAGTTGGGGAAGGGGGGCAGGAACTGTGGTCTGATTGGTCAAGGCAATGTTGGAAAGTATTACTTATGGTCGACTGTATATTAGGAGTCTCAAACCTCCTGTTCTATTCAATAAACCAGTGTACTGTTTTTGGAGTGATAATTAGCTCCATATTATCCTTCCTAAACGTCCAGGTATGGGACCAGATTTTTGCAGTGTGCAATGTGCTCACTTGTTTTTTATTCTTCAGGCTTATCACTGTTGTCCCCAGCCATTAGTATATTCAGAGTGTGTTGTGTTTATCACTGGCTCTGGTTACTCTAAGGCTCCTGATGTGGTGATTGGCTGTCATCCAGAGTGTCCAGTTGCTTTGGCATGTAAGCAAATCCCAAAGAACCTGGAGCTTAAGGAGTGCTTATCAATGGAACAGTGAGCATTTTACCCAGCCAAGACTAGTGGAACAAACAGTGTTAAATTGGTGGCCATTCGACACCGCTTCCATCTCTGCTGCCAGCTTCTGCTGGTGTTGTAAGTGTGAAGGCCAAAAATGATTAAGCACTAGGTTCTTCTTTCATCACTAGTCATGGGCCAAAAAATGAGCTGTGAATAAAGTGTGTGTGTGTTTGTGTGTGCATAACCTTAGTAGCGTTTTGTTTTATAAAATTTGAGAAGCATTATATTGATAACATAAACAAGCTAATAATGGTCGGACAGAAAACAGAAGAGAAGAATCAGATAGTAAAACATTTAATAAAACACCACAACCAAACCCCAAGCAAATAATGTCCACTGTCACTGAAACCATATATAGAAACAGAACTCCAGGTTTCTCAATCTTAGCCAAACCAAATAATTTCCTGATCTCTATTAAACATCTAAAGAAACAATGAGGAACCCATTCGTTCCAGTACATTACAGAATTGTTAGTGGCCTTCAGGGGCCCAGCAGTCTTAGCTGGCAGTGCTGTGAATTAAATCAATATTTTTCTGATCAGCAGTCTAACACCTAAACCATTGAGCTACCACTACCAATGTCCCGGTACACCTACTTAAGTGATGCTACTTATTTCTGTAAAAGATCTGCATTAAAGAATTTTAATTAAGAGCCCAGCATTCTCATCTAAGATTTAAACCACTAAATACTGTGCCATAATTTATGGAATCCCTTCTGTGATAAAGACCTGTGTGGTGAGGATGAAACAAAGCTGTCGGTGAATGTCAAGGTGAAGAATTCAGGGTGGAAGTGTTCACAGCTTATCCCCATTAGTCCTCAATCCATTATTTAAACTCAGGATGCTTCAACAGATCCAGTGTTTATCTGAGGGAGAAATCCTACTATGAAATATTGATCTCTGAAGAACACACATCTCCTGTGGGTGTGTTGAAAAGTGTACCAATTCTGCCACGTTCTTGTTGCCCTTAATCCCCACCATGCTGGTGCAGTGTAAAACAAAATAATGAGAGACAGATTGTCTACATCACACATTTGTGCTTGTTTTTCTATTTTAAATTAATCATAAAAAAGGATGTATCCTCCGTGGGTCCTTCACAAAAATGCACTGGCTTTTTTACGAAAAAATGGCACATTTCAGGAATTTTAGGCAAATATAAGAAAAAAAGTTTCTTAAAACAGTGACAGATATAAACTATAAAATCTGAAACCTGTTATAGGTTAGTAATCTGTTATAGGTAAGTTATCTTCCTGATTTATCAGCATATCCAATAGATACACCTAAGAAAGATTAAGGAAAACAGTTCACACACTCGCCCTAAAAAGAGTAGCCCAGGAGATGAAGCACAGCTTGAGAAACTAAGTTAGAGGTATTTCGTATTGCATTGGGGGAAAGTAGCCTATCTTACAAAAATGCATTAAAAAATTGCCAGATCCATTGACTTTACCTGTTTTCTAGATAAAAACAAAAACAACCCCAGGTATTTATTTAATGAAATAACTAATAATATACATCAACAAGTGTGGAGGTTAAACAACAGAACAGCAATGATTGTAAGATTGATCCTACAAGAGATAAAATCATAACCATGCAGCAAGCAGCCACAGTATCGCAACAGATAGAGCACTATAAATCCACAGAGGACCATATCCAATCATGCTCTACTATAGGAGAAGAAGAACTTTATAAACTCCTTGAATCATCTAAAGCGAAAACATGTATGTTAGACTCTATTCCATCTAATCTTTTAGAAGAGGTGATTCCTGAGGTCAATGGTCCGCTGATCTTGATCTCTGGGTGGCACGGTGGCGTAGTGGTTAGCATGGTCACCTCACAGCAAGAAGATCCCGGGTTTTATTCCCAGGTACGGGCTCTTCTCTGCGGAGTTTGTATGTTCTCCCTGGGTTCCGCGCATTGGTTTGCTCAAGGTTCTCCGGTTTCCTCCCACAGTCCAAAAGCATGTATATTAGGTGGATTATTGATTCTACATTGCCCATAGGTTTGTGGGTGTGTCGTTGTTTTTTAATGTGTGGCTCTGCAATGGACTGGAGACCTGTCAAGGGTTTACCTTGCCCTATGTGCGCTGTGATGGGCTCAAGCAGACCCCCGTGACCCCAAAAAAGGGAATAAACAGGTATAGAATATGAGTAAATGAGCTTAAATCAAACTGTATAGTTAATTACAGACCGATATCAAACCTCCTATTTCTGTCTAGGATACTAGGAAAGGTCGTATCATCAATTTAATTTCTTTTTAGAGAGAAATGGTATCTGTGAGAGTTTCCAGTCAGTATTTAGATTCCATCATACTGAGAATGCTTTAATTAGAATTAGTAATAACCTGCTGCTATCAGCTGATAATGTTGTCTCTTCCTGTTAGAGCTATTAACCTTAGTGCTGTCTTTGATACTATTGACCACAACATTCTTCTGAAAAGATTAGAAAACTTTATTGGCATCAGTGGAAGTGCATTAGCGTAGTTAAATCATACTATCTGATCACCATCAATTTGTAGCATTAAATAAAGAGGTATCATTTTGTACGCAAGTACAGTATTGAGCGCCCAAGGCTCAGTTCTGGCCACACTGGCCACATTTATGGTTGATATAAAAAAATTAAACTAAATCCTGAAGAAGCGAGGCATGAAAAAACAGTATGCAATCCAGATCCCTGGTTAACACTCTGTTGGCTGCTCTGTCAACCCTTCAGTGTTAGTTAGAAACTTTTTGATAGCAGTCGAACTTTAAGAGCCTCATTTCTACATTTGTAAAACTGAAATTTGTAATCCTAAACATATATGCTCTCTGGGGTCAAACACAGAAATTTTAGTGATGTTTTATAATTTCAAGATTAGATTATTATTTACAATGCTTTATTGGCTGCTTGTTCTGCATGGCTAATAAAAAACTCCATGCTGGTCAAAAATGCAAAGTATGATTATATTAGCCCCGCACTGGCCCCCCATTACATATAAAATAGACTTTAAAAATATTTATCAAGCCCTGAATGGTTTGGCACCCTGGAGTAAGCTCTTATCCTACTATGGTCGTCTATGTTTTCCTGACAGAACCTGGTTTCTCCCAAGGTTTTTTACTCCATTCTGTCACCGATGGAGTCTTGGTTGTTTTTGTTGCCTCTGGCCTACTTAGACATTTAATTTACAGATATTCATCTAATGGTGTGTATATGTGAAGAAGTGTTTATTATTGTTTCTATGTAATAATTTTGCAAAGCTGTTCTGAAACAATCTCAATTGTTGAAAAATGCTATAGAAATAAAGGTGACTTGACATTATCTGACTGTGACAGATGGGCATGTCTCTGACTGGACAGATGGACGTGTTTGATTGTAACAAATGGGTGTGTCTCTGAATGTGACAGATGGATGTGTCTCTTTGACTGGGACAAATGGGTGTGTCTCTGACTGTGACAGCAATGGGTTTTATAAAGGAGATGAATGGCACGTAGGATGGCGGTGTGGTAGCATAGTGGTTTGCACTATGCTTCCTCACAATAAGAAAGTCCTGGGTTCGATTCCAGGGCACGGGGTCTTTTTGTGTGGAGTTTGCATGTTCTTCCCACCCTTGCATGGCTTTCCTTCCACTGCCCAAAAACATGTACATTAGGTTGATTTGTAATACTAAATTGCCCGAAGAACAATGGACTTGAGACAGACAATTGACTTGTAACTTGTCCAGGATGTACCACTGCCTCTCGCTCTATGTGTGCTAGGATAGGCTCCAGCAGACCTGCGTGACTCTGAATTAGGTGTATAGAAGATGAATACATGGTACATAGGTGTGTTTATTATATTACATCACTTTTTGTCTGTTACTTTGTCTCTCTGTCTGTCTCTTGCCTTCTTTTTGCATCTGTGAAAATGTCTATGTTTGTTTTCTTGCCTTGGTACTGAAGGATCTCAGTACTTCTTCATCATCTGCAGTGTGTGAGAGAAAAGGAAGAGTAAACACTGCTCTTGTCTTCATCTCAGTAATCCTGTTTGCACACAGGACACACAACCCCTGGAGGACAAAACGCTCTGTCTCTGAGTCACAGAGGAGCCCACCCTGTCCACCTTCACTTTATTTTCATCCTGTCTGTCTCAAATCTAACAAACGCAGTCTATTAGCTAAGACCTGATTCTTTTGTGTGTTTATTTACCAGCTTTTTCTTTGGAGAAAATCTGAATCACAATGTTGGTGTGTTTGGTGTTAAATGTTT
Source organism: Sisor rabdophorus (assembly GCA_026260075.1). Classification (NCBI taxonomy): domain Eukaryota; kingdom Metazoa; phylum Chordata; class Actinopteri; order Siluriformes; family Sisoridae; genus Sisor; species Sisor rabdophorus. The sequence continues at coordinate 5,440 of JAOTQW010064401.1, forward strand.
GCGTGTGATAGGGAATATTGGTGTGTAATGATGTATGTTGGTGTGTGTGTGATGCCTTAGCAAAGCTGTTATACTGTGATTAAAGCTAAAGCATTAGCCTTAAGCTAACAGAAACGGTCTCTTTATACCATTAAAAACGAACAGAATGTGTTTATGTGTGATGAAATAAATTGATGCTGGAAAAAAACTCAAACATACATAGAAGTAGGGTGTAAAATATTGTAGAGTCATTAGACTGTGGAACAGATGGAGACGATGAATGAGGCTCCTTTAAAAATGAAAGGTTTCTGTGATGTTGCGCAGTTGTTGTTTTGAGTTGTTTTGTGCTTTTAATTGGCTCGACACTTAAAGCGTAAACTTAAACCTACGCTTCGAATTTCAAATCTGCATCACTTTGATGTTCAAGCGCTGTATTAAAACTAGCAAGTGTTTTTGAATTAGTATCCAGTATAAAGTTTGACTAGGTAAAGTTATCACAGGCCATTCATCTTCTATACCCGCTAATTCCTTAAGTGGGCAGGGGTTCACCCTGGACAGGTTGCCAGTTCTTCGCAGGGCAACATATAGATGAACAACAACACGCACTTACACCCACTCCTATGGGCAATTTAGAATCACCAATCAACCTAATGTACATGTTTTTGGACTGTGGGCTGTGGGAAACACAGCAAGATTCGCAAGCATGGAGAAAAAAATGCAAACTCTGCACAGAAAGACCCCATACCCGGGAATCGAATCCCAGTCCTTCTTGTTGTGAGGCGATGCTAACCACTAGGCCATAGTGTTGCCCATCGCCATTTCAAATGTCTAATTACAGATTAATTAAATAGCACATGTGATTATCAGAATGCAGAATATCTGACCTTTGGCTTCATTAGGGTTAGAAACATTTTCTAAAGACTTGGTAAATTTGCATGATCTGACATTTAGGATATTGTTTAAAATGGCTGGTTTGGATTAAAGCCATCAACCAATCACACACAGCTGAGCTCTACTTTCAAATCATTCCTGTGGAAAGTCATTTTTATCCATAGAGGTTTTTGAAAATGTGATTTTGTTATGTTGTCAAAGGCGGTTTGTGGGTGCTAATTATAACTTAATCTGGTGTGGGTCACATGACTGTCTTCATCAATTTGGGGAAGAAGTGGGCGCTTAAAGAACCAATGTTGACTAGGAGCGGTGACAATTAAAGGACATTTGGGACTAAGAATTAAAGAATTCTTAGGATTAAAGAACATTGGCGATTAAAGAACACTGGCGATTAAAGGACAGTGGCCAATAAAGGACAGTGGGGACTGGGTACAGTGGCAATTAAAGGACAGCGAGGACTTGGGACAGAGGAGATGAAATGAGAGTGGGAACGTGGAAGATTAAATGACAGTGGGGACTGGGGAAAATGAAGATTAAATGATCATGGGGACTCTCGGCAGTGAAGATTAAACGACAGTGGAGACTCTTGGCAGTGGAGACTGGGGACAGTGAAGACTCTGGGAAGTGGAGATTAAAGGTCAGTGGGGACTGGGGACACTGGCAATTATAGGACAGTGGGGACCCAAGCGCTTGTGTTTAGAGAAGGACAGGCCGACATGGCAACACACACAAAGACTACCTAAGAGAAATAACAGTTTATTCTATTGCATGGCCTTCCTGCTTCATTTTTTCTGCACTGTGTGCGTGTTCTCTGGTGAGTCATCTTAACCTCATTAAATTGCGCAGTAACACACACTCTACATGCTGTGACTGTCAGAACACTGTCAGTATGTGTCTGTGAGTATTTACACATTGTTTCCCTGACTAATGTTACATTATTGCTAGAGGCAAATTGCACCTTCATTTATCATATAGTAGTGTGTGTGTTTGTATAGGTTACTGTGTGCGTAAGGTTTGTATATGTTACTGTGTGCTAGTGTGTATTACAGTGGCACTAGCCTGTATTTACAGTGTGTTATAATGTCAGTGTTTTATGTGTTACAAAGTTAGTGTGTGTTACAGTGTGCATTGTGTGATACAGTGTGTGTTATGGTACGTGTTACTGTGTGTGTCACAGTGTAACACAGTATGTTACAGTGTATGTCAAAGTGTGCATTATGGTGTGTGTTAGTGTTCGTTACAGCGTGTATTACAGTGTGTGTTATGTTTGCTAGCACAATGTGCTTCCCATTGTGTTAATGTGTGCTACAGTGTGTGTTATGGTGTGTGTTATGGTGTGTGTTATGGTGTGTGTTCCAATATGTTACACTGTGAGTTTCAGTGTGTAAGTGTGACAGATAGGCAGATGGAGAGATAGACAGATAGATAGATATAATTTTTTATTTTTGTCTGATTTTACATTTTATGTTTTGGTCTTCAGATAGCGCTGATGGATGAGAGCGATTTCAGTCCTCCCTTCCTATTAGAAATGTTTAGATTATGATGAAAAAGGAGCTCTGGTGTGTTTTTTGGATCTTCAGGGATAATGAAGGAACAGTGGTGAACATTGCTAACTCAGTGGGGTTAAAGCCTGTGAGAAAAATGAGCTTACAATCTTTTTTTTCAGTACTTTTTTCTGAAGGTGTGAAAGCTGAGCTGTGAAAATTAGAAATAACAATGAGGAGACCAGTTTGTTTCTTAGCAACCTTGCTGAAACCTGCTGTAGCAGAGTGACGCTAATGCCAGTGCTCAGGGCTGCTTCTTACCCAGTAAACACACACACACATATACATACACACAAGCACACACATATACACAAATGCAGCTGATTTTTGGGGTGAAAGTAGCTCCTAGGATCTAGACTCTAGGGAGAGGTGCTTTCTATGAAATGCCTTAAATGTTTATTTTTTACTGGGTTTCTTAATTCTGTAGATGTTTCTGAAAAACAATAATAAACTCCTACGTTTGGATAGAAAGGTTGATAGAAGAAAACGAGGGCTGTAAATTATCACATGTTCTCCTATGCCTCCTTCCGGGGCCCACATACATATTTGATTTTTTTCTGTTGTTTTGCAGTTTGGACTGGAATTGAGTAGATGGCTGTTTAGTTAAATTGGGCCAATACTCTCCTGGTTACAGCTCCGACTCCCACATCAGTTAGGCCTAACACACTTTAACTCACACTCCAATAAATAAAACAGCCACTGAGATTTGTTATTACAGTTATTACATTACAGCCAGGTTCATTAATGTCTGTTGACACCACAGCAGCACACTGCAATTAATGTGTCAATAGAATCCTGACTGACTCATTCCTCTTTAAACACCTGTGGGAAAAATTGGAACCCCAACTGAACCCCAGATCTCTTCCCCTCAACATTAGTGTCTGATCTCATTATATATTCATTCATCTTCTATACCCGCTTATTCCCCCACAAGGATGGGAGCCTATCCCAGCACTCATAGGGCAAGGCAGGTCGCCAGTTCATCTCAGGCGAGATGAACAACCCCACACACACACACACACACATTTACCCCTATGGGCAATTTAGAGTCACCAATCAACCTAATTTGAATTTAGAGTGCATGTCAGCCTAATTTGCATGTTGTTGAACTGCGGGAGGAATCGAGAGTACCCGGAAGAAAACCCATGCAAGCGTGAGGAGAACATGTAAGCTCTGCACAGAAAAACCTGGAAAATGAACCCACAACTTTTTGGTGTGAGGCGAACGTGCTAAACACTATACCACCGTTCCGCTCTGATCTTATTATAACTATTAGAACTAAATTGACACAAATCAACACAGTCTAATAAACCAGTCTATACCATCTAGTGGAAAGACTGTACAAAAAATGAAGGAGATTATAGAAGAAAGACTGAGACTAGCACCAAAATAGGATGTGAAAAAACAGATGAGTGTGGTTGGTATTTTTCATGATACTTTTTACGATATTGTGCATTTCTACATATAAACTGCTACCAGTGACCAGGTCTCTGATTCGGGTTAATATTTCATGGGTTGCTGTCACCCTTTAAACCCCAGTACCAGCAGGCTGGCATTTTTGGTCCCCAAAGCAAAAGCCTTTCTGATCCAAAAGGCTCTATAGTACTAACTCTGAGCTTTTTCTTTATGAAAATTATTCAGGAAATATATAGTCAATGTACAGTAAACACATAGGATTCTAGTTTTCTTTAAAGAGCTGCTGCCATGTCTTAGCTTGAAATAAAATAAAATAAATTATGTGTGTGCTGCTTCGCCCAAATCTGCTGGTCTTCATCTGCTCACACCCTGTCCAGATCGAGCCTTCTTATCATAATTTCTTTACTCTCCACTTTACTCCAGCAGAATTCAGCAACAGAGAGAATCTTAACATAATATCACAGCAGTCTTGTTGGTTTGAGATACTATTCATTTGTAGAGCTTGGGGGCTGAGAGACTTTATCAGGACAGTCCATGTCCTGAGCCGTAAAATCCCACAGGACACAAGCAGGTCATTTCAAGGTCATGGAATAGACAAGACCCCCTGCAAGCTCCAGGACACATGTATAAAGACACTTTCTGAGCTGTCTGATAACCTCTACAGGCGTTTAAACCACGGCCCGCTTAGGACTCGCAGGCATGCTGTGCTTTCTGTGATGGGATTTTTTGTGTCTGTGTTGTTGCTATTGTGTGGGCTTTCAGTCACGATGGATGCTATCTGCTCCAGCTGACTAATTAGGCTTGTGTGTTCTCGCTGTCATTCAAAGCTACTGAGATTTTACAATCATTCTCCTAAAGGACCAACAGAGAAGACTCAGTTTCAGCTTAATACACGCTAAACTTAAGGTTGTCAGTCAATGTGGAAAGGTTTCAGATAAACGACATGGGTGGCTGCTTGACGGCTTGCACACAGTACTCATGCTGTAAATTTTGCCCGCTACACTGAACTTACACAATATCCCAAGATTATTGCATGTTATAATCTGAGAAGAAAAAGCACTTGAATTACTCCATCATTTTGAAATGTGTTTTTTGTATTAACTACATGTCATTAAAAGCAACCCACACACACAGAGAAGCATGCTGGCATTAGGCTTTGCATTTAGTTGTGTATTGTGTAATGTACAATTTCCTTCCTTCCTTCCTTTGGAAGGAAACTGAAATACCTGGAGTAATATCACGCAAGCACGGAGAGAACATGCAAACTCTGCACAGAAAGACCCCTTGCCAGGAAATCGAACCTGGGGCCGACCATGCTAGATACTATGCCACCTCTCCGTCCTTTGATAGTACAATCAATCTTAAATCAGACCCTAACATAATTGTGACTAATTCCACCCTACCATTACTCCGTCCCACATACACACACACCTCCAACCACTGTCAAAGCTGTTGACTTATCTAAAACAGCTTACATGCTTACTGTATCAAACATTAAAACCTTATTCCACCCATTATGCAACAGACTCTCCTGAAATCTTTAAGCTCTGTCTCTTTAATAAGCAATATAAATTAAGCTATTTCATCAGAACGTACGCCCAGATTTATTCCTAGCGGTGTTTAAACATCTCGATATCTTTAGCTCGTGAATTTGCTTCAGAAGCAACTGGAAGCATTAATGTAAATACACACAAAGCTGTCATTCTCGGAAAATGCCTCCAACACCTCAACCTTTTGGAAAGTTCTGGTGGGATGTCTGAGCAGGTATAGGAAACTTCTTCTGCTGCTGGAACACAGAGAATTATCATCTACTTAAAAAAAACAGCAACACATCTCCAGGACACAGAGCTGTGAAAATGACACAACAGACGCTAAGCTGTGAAAAACACAGAACAGAAACAAGATTTTAGCATCATTGGCTTGTTCTGGATAAAATTACCAACAAAATGGAGGACATCTTAATTCATTTTCTATAACTGCTTATTCCCCAACCCAGGGTCACAGGGTCTGCTGGAGCACTGGTCCCCTATCCCAGCACACATAAGGTCAAACGAGGGGGTTGCCAGTCCATTGCAGGGGTATGCATAGACGAACAACCACACTCGCCCTTATGGGCAATTTAGACTCACCAATCAACCTGCCCATGAATTTGGGCAGTTGGAGTAAACCGGTATACCTGGAGAAAAACCCAGGCATGCATGGGGAGAACATGCCAACTCCAAACAGAAAGATGGGATCTTCTTGCAGTGAGGCGATTGTGCTATAAACAAAATGATTCGAAAGCTGGAGAACTTTATCAGTTCTAAAACGCGTACAGGTAATACTTTTGAAGAAGTAAACATGTTTAACGAGTGCAGTTATTAGACTGCTGCAATGGACTCGGTAGGTGAAATTGCATGTCATGGTTTTCACTTTTAACTTTTAGTGGCTAATATAATGATTTATTGGCAAGGTTTTTGGCAAGGAAACATTTTGAATTCTATTAGCAATGTTCAGTGAGTGAAGGAGCTCAAAAGGTTTCTCATTATTAACCAGAGACAAATCACACACTCCATGTTACACTTTCACATCATTTTAAAAGATGCAGCTACATTTACTTCACACCCGGAACATTTATCTGCAGAAATTCAAAGATCTACTAGTTAACATGGCATATAGTAGGTAATGAGAGAAATTAGGGAAATAGGTCAGAATTTGGAGAATTGGCAATGAATGTGAATGAAAGGAATTAGCATGTAGTCAAGTCAGAAACCACATGCTGCACCATCCTGATTGAGCTGTCATGAGGTAAAGACCCGATGGCTCGTACAGGATTTTATGCATGTTTGAGGAATGATCCTATTAGCAAAAAAGAGGAAAAATTTGATACTACATTACATTACATTACATTACATTATGTTAGAAAAGATGAAAAAAGCTAGGAAAATAATAGTTCCCCTGGTGGTCTTGAGCAAACAGCAGGAAATAGGCAGGGGCCAGACAACCTAATTATTTAAAATGATCTTTTTTAAGTTCTAGTTTTATTTTACAGTTTAATCATATCAGTAATTTCTTTTGGGGGGTAGATTTCATTCAGATTCTTATTTAGGCTGGTGGCTTAGCTGCAGAAAACTGAAAGTACACTCTAATGAGAATTATTAGTGTGAAAGAGGAGGAATATCACACTGGACAACAGAGCGGTTCTGGGGACAAAAATCTGCTGCACTAATTTTGATTCGTTCAGAGGCATCGGGCTCACAATATGTCATGGGCGCTGTGGTGTTCGTACGTCAGTACATGGAATAACACCCTGGTGGTGTTAATGGGTTCACTGTTTTTACAATGAATTAAAAAGGCCACATGCTGTACAAACACTTCACACAAAAAAGAATGTTCCTGATTAAATCAGGCTTAAATAACGCTTCACAGAGCATGCTGTTTGTTAGGATTTGTTGAAAAGTCATGTGACCACCTGGCTGTGCGAAACGGTGGAAAAAATTGAATGGAGATCATGCAGACTGGATAAATGAGAAGAATTTAAAAACCGCTGCATTTAAAGGAACACACACACACACACACACACATACACACACACACACACACACACTAACTAACCCCACACTAAAACTATTAAATTAAAAACTGTGAAACGCCCACACCGCTGACACTGAGGATGATTGACCTACAGCATCCCTCAGCACGCATTAGCATCTGATCATGATGAATTCTCAGAATTCTAAGGGACGACATGGTGAGGTGAAACAGTGCTACTGTAGCAGGTTCTCCTCTCTTTAAATGAGCTGTTACCATAGAAACAATTTATCAATACTTGTACCTTCTGCCCAATTAGAGAGCAGGATACGAGAAGGAAATAATTGTTTTAACTGTGATTTTTTTGCCAAAGATACAGTGTACATTTTTTGGTTATTTTGCAATAAATTGCAGATATAAAAGGCCTCAAAAAACAATAACTCCCTGGCCAGAACCAGAGGGAAATTGGAGTGTAATGGGTTGCCAGATTGCTGTAAAGCAGAGGGATGCTGTGTTCTAAAATGAATAATGTATGCTTGTTTACAGAAAATTTTGAGTGGAGAAAAGCCGACCTTTAGGTTCTATCGTCGACCTTTAGGAATTATCTGGGAAACCTCTGCTTCCAAACATGGTGTCCTTCTGTATGGATATTTTTATAAAAATCTTTTCGACACTTAAAGACAATGTAATAAGCACTCCTCCACATAAAACACACTTTAACATCAAGATACAATAACCACCTCGATGCAATAGAATAAACTTCACCACACCTAGAAAGCAACCCAATACACACCACAAATCATATACAATACACACACTCACATGTAGACATGATACACAGAACACACACACACCGTGATGATACGATACCTTAAATTTCATCTACAGTATGATACATAAACTTTACATAGTACAATACACACCTCAACACATAGATATGATATGACATACGATATGATATAATATACACACCTTGACACGCAGATACGAGAAACACTTCGACAGTAGCATATAAACTAAATCATTGACTGAGCTAAATTTTCTTTCTGTTTTTACCCCGGAAATTCCCCCCCACCTCCTCTTCCTCCTCCTCCTCATTTCTAGTAATTCTGCTCTTTAGAGGATAAATAGTAAAGCTCAGCTACTGACCTCATTTCTCATTCGAACAGAAAGCAAAGAAACCAATAAAAGAGAAAAGCGTCTCAGTCGGAGTTGGGATTTGTGCAGAAAAAACATTTTATTTCACAAAGCCAGGTACGAAAGTGAGAGTAAGACGAATCTGAAGGAAATTCAAACATCAAATGCTCTTCTTATAAAAAAAAAACATGTATTCTTATGAGTAAAAAAGAGCTCAGCTTCTAACATGCAAATCTGTGCGGGTGTGGGTGTTATTTCTGTTATGATTTTATGCTAGCTGAGTTTTACTTACTGTTACGACATGCTGCTGGAGTGAATTGCTGTGACTCTTCATTGCCTTATCTGGACTCATTAAACAACGGGTTAAAGCCTCTTGGCTTTCTCGCTTTTTCCACTGTTACCTTAACAAATCCTCAGAATAATCAAATGTTAAAAAAGTGGAACAGCCACAGACATACACTACATTCGCAAGTTTGGTATCCGCAAACGTTTAAGACGATTTATATTAAACTCCAAAAACTTCATTACTCCAACACACACAAAACCTGGAAAAGAAAGACTCGAAAGAAAACACACTAACTTCTTGTTCACAAACATAACACACAACCAACCATCAAATATCAGATATGAAGCAAACCTTTCTCAACACCAGTCACTAGTAAATTATAAGGTTCTTATTCCAAACTTGAATTTTATTTGTTTCATGCATGATTATACACCATACATTTAGTAAAATTTCATTTCATTTCATCTTCTTTACCCTTATTCCCGAATCTGGGGTCACGGGGGTTTGCTGGAGCCTATCCCAGCGCACATTAGGCGGAAGGCAGGGATTACACCCTGGACAGGTCGCCAATCCATCGCAGGGCCATG
>JAOTQW010064422.1:0-14783 GCA_026260075.1 Sisor rabdophorus
GTGATTCGCTGTGGCGACCCCTAAATGGGAGCAGCCGAAAGGAGAAGAAGAAGTATGCATAAAATTGATGACTACGTAATTAACGAGAAAGCACATGAATTCAGAGATTTTTAGATTTGATTTTTAGCATTGTGAAAGTAAATCAGATTTGAATCAGATATATGTGTCTGCCATGTAACTTTACAGATAGGATTTTCACCTGTCAATGTGAATAACATTGAATGAGCGACAGTGGCATTTGATGTCTACTCCGGCTAAACAGTGATATTCATAGCTTAAGGCACTGTGTATTTTGATATTAAATTATGTTGTTAACTGAAAATCTGTTTTGTTTGTAAACAAATAAAAAAATGAACACACTAAATGCATACAAAAAAGATATTTAAAATAGAGATTAATGCTACATTGGTCCAGACTGCAACAAGAGCTTGTAATTTTTTTTTGTCATTTTTTTCTTTTGCCTACCTAAAAAAGTGCTGAATAATATTTTTAACTTTGGTGGCGGGTTGGCATAGTAGCATGGTCGCCTCACAGCAAGAAGGTCCCAGGTTTGATTTCTGGGCAAGGGGTCTTTCTGTGCAGAGTTTGCATGTTCTCCACGCGCTGGCGTGGGTTTACTCCAGTTACCTCCCACAATCCAAAAACATGTATATTAAGTTGACTGGTGATTCTAAATTGTCTATAAGAGTGAGTGTAAGTTTATTTTGTCTTTTTTGCAGTGAATAATGGAAATGCAGATATCGGATTTTAAAAGATGATGTAAAACAACAATTTTTTCACATCTATTGCGTGAAATAAAAATTTTCTTAGGCCGTATTTTAACCTCAATTTTGTAAGTTGTGCATTCGGGAATGAACACTGATTTAGATCCAAGGTGATAAGATGTTTGCAGAGCTCGCACAATCCTCAAGTCCCACTCATAGTGGACTAAGACCACTTGTTTTAACAAAGCATATTGTATTCACATATGAAGACATAATGCTAAACCCACATCGAGCACTAAATTGGACAGCGAATATAAGGTTTATTAAATAACCTAATCAAAGCACATTCAATTTAATTTAATTTTTGTATTTGATGATTTATTTTATTTGCAATTGTAAAACTAAATGTGTATGTTGATGCTAAGTAAGTTAAGATTATTTACTTTAGTGATAGTAAAAGGTGAAAACCATAAATTGTTTACTTAATCAAACCAGAAGTTTATATTTATTTGCTAATATTAAGCTAACAGTTCTTGATCGAACTAATACATACCCCTTTGGCTGTAGTGAAGATGGCTGTAGTCATGTTTTTGTAGATGAGAGCGGTGTACAGCATAAATGCAGGGTATGATGATGTGTGGAAAGAGTCTAAATGAAAAGTGAAGATAAAGTAGTGAAAGACAGAATTCTTCAAAATTCACCAATAAGAGAGGAAGACCTACCTTTATTTGCTACATCTGTAGATGATGTATCTGAAAGTCGAATTCCAGATTTAGCTATGGCATATATACGACTTTCCTAAAAAAAAAAAAAAGGTTTATCAACTAGAAAAGACAATAAATGAACTATAATAGTAAAGACTACAGGCCATGCATTTACCCAAGAGGGGAACCTGTGCAGTGGAGGGGTGGGAGGCTTGTTTCCTGCTAAATGTACAGCTTCATCAGGTGACTTTATCTCTTCTATTGGGGCTTTAAAAGGTTCATCAGAATGCACCATAACTTCACTAGTCTCCATCTTCTGCTCCTGGTTTAGCTCAATATCTCGTAGCTTCAACGGCCGTAGCATGCTGATAGCATTACGTGTTTTCCCTTGGACTGTTTGGCTAACCACTGGAGGCTGGCTTAGGTGCTTCTTAGCTACAGAGACGCTAAGGTTAAAGGCATTGGGGCTGCGTAAACGGGGCTGTTTTGGTGAGGCAGGTGTATCATGTGGGTCCTGGGATAGTGTGTGACGTTTCGGAGTTGGGACAGGACTGGGCGTATTGGGTTCACTGGAGGATAATGAATAACGTAGACGCTGCATGCAAAACTTCTTGTTTAGCTCATCAGAAGAGCCATCCTCAAATTCCACCCTGTCCTTTCTGGCTTTGTCTTCAGCTGCTGTGTCTGATTTAGAAATCAGCTGTATGTTGCCTTCCAAGCTGGTAAGATTGGGTTTTTTAGGTTCTGCTTTATCCTTAACACTAGAAGAGGGGTCTGCAGGGGCCTTCTTCTGCTCAAGCTCTATCCTAGGGTTGGGCCTCACAATCTGTGTCTCAAGATCCCAAAGAAATTTGGGTTGGAAATCTAAATACAGGTAAGGTACAGGTAAGATACAAGAAGTCGACATTCATTCTAAAGTTTTTAATTTGTATGAATGTATGAAAGTGAGGGTCTGCCTGACCAGCTGAGGGCCTCCTGCAGCCGTTGTGTGAGAGGACTGTACACACACTGCCTATGCTCTCCTGAACTGGAACAGGGCCTGTCCGCACCTGAGGACTCTTTCCTTGGACATGAAAGCAGCCGAAGGTCAGGCTGCTAAGCCGCTGCGCTTGTCCTGGTTTAGGCTGATCTAAACCTGTGTGTATTGCAGCATGCTCCAAAACTGACACACAACACATGCAGTTAAGGAATAATTCCAGAAATTACTAGTACAATCCAGTACTGAACAAAATAGAATGTTTCTGTTTAAATATTTATGTGAATATACCATGAATTTGTCTTTTCAGTTCCAGTATTTGAGACTCCTGCTGATGGTTTGCCTCTCCTAAGGTAGCATTTTTATCCTCAAACTGAATTCATAAGGAGAACAGATGAGCAGCCTTATATACCACACACACACACACACACAAAACTCAACTTCTGCACATACACAAACCTCATGTATTTTCCGTATCACCCACTCCTTGATCTTTGCAGCTTTTTTTTCCACATTCTTGGCATCTTGAATTCGACCTTGTTTCTGTTAATCAAGTAAATATTAGCTTAGCAATGTTTATTCATTCACCTTCTAGACTGCTTATTCCCGAATTTGGGAGTCACAGGGGCCTGCTGTAGCCTATTCCAACTCTCGATGGTCGAAAGAGAGGAAGGGCCCACCCTAGACATGTCACCAGTCCTTTCACACGGCCACACACGCCCACACTCGCTTCTATAGGCAATTCATTCATTTATTCATCTTCTATACCTACTGATCCCCGAGCTCCGGGTCACAGGTGTTTGCTGGAGCCTATCCCAGCGCATCATAGGGTAAAAGGCAGGGGTACACCCAGGACGGGTTGCAGGGCCACACACACACACACAACACTCACTCCTATGGCCAATTCACATTCGCCAATTAACTTAATGTACGCAAGCGTGGGAAGAACATGCAAATTCTGCATGCAAAAATGTAATTATTTTAAGACTATATTATAGATCATTTTGATGAATATAAATATTAAAAACAGTGCAGAGTTTACTCTGCTAGTCAGTTTAAAGTTAGTCTGATTATTTTATTTTCTATGATATAAATGTCTATGAAAAAATATGCTACTAATAGTTTTATCCATGACCTTAGCCAATGTGTATTAAATAGCTTAAAATGCCTTTCCTTCCAAGAAAGCTTCTTTGTTTGTCAATGTGATTTATTTTGTAGACACCACCCCATTTCCACTCACTCCACCCTACCTTTGGATAAAATAGGCAGGCTCCCAGCACAGGCAGGTATTTGTCCACTAAACATAAAAATTAATCAACTATAAACGGAACATATAGTGCCAGTACTTTTTTAAATAATCTAGCAATTTAGTACTGATAAAATTGAACTGAGCTGAATTATTCGTAGACAGGTTATACAATTGCTTTCTGTTCTTGTTTCAGGCCTTATGTATGTTCATGTTTAATGTTTTTGTTTTTTTCTTTTAGTCAAATCAAGGGTTGTTTTGCCAAGTGCTTATGTAATGTTTATACTTGGTTATTGAACTGCACCTTGGTATATACTTATCTACTTGGTATATAAGCAACACTGTCATGTCCTTTGGCCCAAGACTTGGCAGCATGGTGGGTAGTGGGTAGGACAGTTGCCTCACAGCAATAAGCTTTACATGTTTTTTCTGTGTTTGCTTGGCTTTCCTCCAATGCCGGTTTGCTTCCCTGTTCTAAAAACATGTATGTTAAGTTGATGGTAATTCTAGGTTTATTCTAGGTTGATTGGTGATTCTCAATTTCCCATAGGAGTGAGTGTGTTTGTGCGTGTGCGGCCCTGTGACCGCAATATGCCCTTCAGAGAGTTGGGACGCGCTGAAGTATACCCCTGTGATTAGGAAACTAGTGGATATAGACAATGCATGAATACAAGATTGGCGGCCTTACAGCAAGAAGGTTTAATTCCCAGGCAAGGGTTTTGGTGCTTACATTCACTCCTATGGGAAATTTAGAGTAGCCAATGAACCTAATGTACATGTTTTTGGACTGTGTGATAAAACCGGAGTACGAGAAGGAAACCCACACAAGCGTGGTAAGAACATGCAATCTCCACGCAGAAAGACCATGTGCCCGGGATTCGAACCCAGGACCTTCTTGTTGTGAGGTGACCATGCTAACCACTACACTAAATTTAAAAAAAATTGTGGTTGCAATTCATATTAGACAAATTGTACCCCTGCATCTCACCTCATGTGTGCTGGGATAGGCTCCAACAGATCCCTGTGACCCCGAGTTTAGGAATAAGCAGGCATAAAAGATGAATGAATTAGAAACAAGATTAAGTTATTTTTGCTTTCGTATCCTAAAAATCCCAGACTGCTTCCTACTGTTTGCTTTAAGTTCTGACCTGTTCTTCTAGCTGTTGCTCTAGTGACGCGATCAACTCTTCTTTTTTATGCAGAGCCGCCTGAAGGTCTTGACAGCGTTTGAAAAGTTTGAGCTCACCTTCCACATCAGTAGCTTTCAGACGTTCCTCCATCCACTGCACCTAAAATACACAATACAAACACCAACCTGGTCTTCTCAGGCCTGTATTTCATATAAGAGTGAACTATCACATTTTAAAAAGTCAAATAATTAACTAAAAAAATTTAAAGCACATACCTGTTGATTTGCATCATGAGCATTTTGCTCTGCCTCCAAAACCTGTGTCTCCAATTGTTGTATCTGCAAAGCAAGATCTCAGTCGCTCTGAATAATTCTCTAAATGTAACTTTCACATACTTATTATCTTACAAAGGCTTATTTTCGCATTCGTTTGTACCTTAATTTCTTACTTTTAGAATGTAGCAAAATCAGAGGCTTAATCAGAGGATTAAATATAGTTTTTTTTGTTAATGTTACTATGAAAAAACTCCCTTATACACTTTTTAGCCTGATCATCAACACCATGATACCATATAAAATGATATAGTATTTAATTTAAAAATGTAATCTAAAAGGTATGGTTTGAAAATCTTGGGTAAAAGGCTTTTCTCCACCCATTTCCAAAACTATAATCACAAACATGTTTTTAAAATCTATCCACAATATTGTAAACTATATGCCCCAGTTTAATAAACCTGCCTCGGCTGCACATTGCTTTGTTTAGGGAAAAACAGGAAGACCCGTACCTAAAAAATGCACATTAAGTCACAGTGAGCTGAAATACATTCACAGTATTTGATTGTGGTTTAAAGGCTGCCTGTACAGTTTTAGGCACAGGTCCAGAGTAGGATATGATTATTATCGTTATTTATTAACATTTTCTTTATTTAGTGGTTACAGGCTTTTGTGGCTCTTTTTGTGATTGTTCCTGGTTAGGAATACTAATTTCATCGCAGCTTTTATAGGGTCACTTTTACACCTTCAAGGACCTTGAAAGGGCCGACCAGCTCTCTCCCCATGTTTCCAGCCCAAAACATGATGCCACCTCCTTGCTGACGTCGCAGTCTTGTCAGGACATGGTGGTCGTTCACCAACCATCCACGACTCCATCCATCTGGAGCATTCAGGGTTGCATGGCACTCATCAGTAAACAACATTGTTTGGAAATTAGTCTTCATGTACATGTAGGCCCACTGCAGGCGTTTCTCCTTCTGAGCTTTGGTTAATGGTGGCTGAATGACAAGTTGATGCATAACTACAACCTTTCTGAGGATCTCTTACACCTTGATGTTTTTGGCACTCCAGAAACACCAGCAGCTTCAAATACCTGT
Organism: Sisor rabdophorus; assembly: GCA_026260075.1. Taxonomy (NCBI): domain Eukaryota; kingdom Metazoa; phylum Chordata; class Actinopteri; order Siluriformes; family Sisoridae; genus Sisor; species Sisor rabdophorus. The sequence continues at coordinate 6,130 of JAOTQW010064422.1, forward strand.
TTGCTGCTTTGCAGTAGAATTTCAGCATCTGCTCTCTGGCAGAAATTTTTCTTATTGTGCTTTTATTTGCTTGAACTCGTGTGTGTTACAAATCTCTTTATTGTACACTGATCACGGTGAATAATTAGGTTGTCATACCTTTTCCTAGCCATTGAACTATTTCTCTCTTTTCGGCAGCGGAGAGATCCTTCTTTTTCCCCCATATTGTTGAAAAAGGTAGTCTGCTTAATAATGTGGATTATCCATTCTTAAAGGGCGGCACGGTGGTTAGCACGGTCGCCTCACAACAAAAAGGTTTTTTTTTAAATCACTTTAATTGGACTCACCTGCAAACTAATTGGACATGTGTCTGAGATTGATTGGAGTAATTGAAAGAGCCCTGACATTCCCATCCATGTGAAGACAAAAAAATGACCTTAATGACCTTTAAACACAATTTGCATACATGTAACACAGTGTATAGATGTATTTTTTATGAAAAAATACAATACATAATACAAAAATACAATATAAAAATATAATGTGTAATGGGGTGGTGTGGTGGCGTAGTAGTCTTTCTGTGCAGAGTTTGCATGTTCTACCTGTGCTTGCATGGGTTTTCTCCAAGTACTCCGGTTTCCTCCCACAGTCCAAAAACATGTGCAATAGGTTGATTAGTGATTCCAAATTGCCCATAGAGTGAATGTGTGAGTGTGCTCGTGTGTCTGTGGCCCTGTGATGGATTGGTGACCTGTCCAGGCTGTAACCCCCTGCCTCTCGCCCAATGTGCGCTGGGATAGGCTCCAGCAGACCCCCGTGGTCCATAGTTTGGAAATAAGCGGGTATAGAAGATGAATGATTGAATAATGTGTAATGTAATGTAATATGTAAACTGGGTGCGTTTCACTGAACAGCTACTGTGAATTAACTGGTTAACTTTGCTTGATTATTGTTACAAAAAAGTGCTATAAACGTCAGTCAGCGGGATCTTAAGGTCATTCTCCACCTGCATGGGATTCCACTATTTAACTGTGACAAACAAGTTAAGATAATCTTGATCCCACTGTGGGGAAATTAAATGACTACATTGATCTTTGAAAAATAAAATTACATAAAATTACATAAAATAGTGCAATATAAGATAGAGAAACAGTAAGTGCAATAGAAGTTGATGCTAGCTAAGGATATTTAATCATCATTCAATTAAATCAAAGACAAAGAGCTGGATTATATAAATAACTTATATATTATTATATATAATATTATATATAATATATTAATATAATATATTATATTATTATATATAACTCAATTTATAACTCAAAACTACTTGACTCAGGGTGGCGCAATGGCTTAGTGGTTAGCACAGCCACCTCACAGCAAGAAGGTCCTGGGTTCGATTCCCGTGCAAGGGTTCTTTCTTTTTGTGCGGGGTTATATGTTCCCCCCGCACTTGTGTGGGTTTACTCAGGGTACTCCAGTTATCTCCCAGGGTCCAAAAACATGTTCTTTAGGTTAATTGGTGACACCAAATTTCATATATGAGTTAATTGTGAGTATGTCGTTGTTCGTCTAAGTGTGATGAACTGGCAACCTGTCCATCATCTGCCATTTTGATATTAACACGTTGGATATTTAATCTAAATGACGTTAAACAACTGCAATTGAACAAGGATTATTTTTCTAAAGCACTTGATGAGTGCTGCGTCAATACTGTCTGCAACTTCACAAGCAAAAGTCGTCCCTACAATGCCTGATGGTATAGTAAAGAGTTCATTAAATGAAAACTTAACCTTTTTAAATAAGTATTTAGACATAATACTTGCCTCACATACTCAGTTTCATGTACTATATATTATAGAAATATGAGATTTGGGGTGGAGCCAATGCCTTTGTAAGTTGTAGCATTACTGTTCTTTTTTTCTTTCACTATTTCAGCATAACGATGCCTCTGTGCACGAAATCCCTTATAAAGTCGTGCCTCAATCGCACCAAACACTGTTGAGATAAACTGGAACACCAGCTGAGGCTGAGCAGAAAAAATTGCGAGAAACACACTTTAAAGCCTAGTGGAAAACCATATGGATGTGAGGGTCTGGTATCCCTATAATTTTGTTTATATAGCGTAGTAATGCCCTGTACCATACAGTCCAGCTATGATTGCAGACCATTGAAACTCATATCTGTATAATTGCTATGTTTTGTTATTATATGCCCCAATATACAAGTGTACAGGGAAAAAGACTGTTTTGACAAAGCTAACAACCTTAATAAACAGATATAGAAGCAACCTAATTTTAGACTGTAGTGAATGTAGCTGTAAATTACAAAGCCTGTCCTGGTTACAGTTTAAAACCTCTGGAAGAGGTACTATAAAGACTTTATAAACGAATTGTAAATTGAAAGTTGCTGAGTGCTGGCTGCAGATGAAGTATTAGTTGATGAAGATTTTAATATCCGTGTTGATGACCAGATAGCTAAAAATGTAAATCTGTAACAGGTATGTTAGAACCATCATTTCTACCACTGGTTTATAAGTAATCTTCCAATAATGAAAAAAACCCAGCATAATAAAAAAACCCCAGCAAACCTTAATGATGAAATAGAAAATATTTACTCTGTCTTCTGTAGTATTTAACATTTATACAGTTTACACTTTAACTTTAAAGATTTGGGAAAACATTTTGGCGCCATGGTATAATGAAAACACACTTGCCCTAAAGAGAGCAAAAGTAGGGAAAATAGCTAACGGAAATGCATCAAATACGCCAAGGTTCAGTTTTAGGGCCTTTACTTTTCACACTCTACATGCTACCAATGATAGATATAATTAGGAAACATTGTAGTAGCATTTATTGCTATGCTGTATATCTTTTTACAGCCCATGAAAGCCTACCAATTCAAAAAACTAACCGCATGTATAGCTGATATAAAAAACTGGATGACAAATAATTTCCTATTATTAAATGCTGAAAAAACAGAGCTATTAACTATTAGACCAAAAGCCTCTGCGTGCAGTCCGGATCACTATTTAACACTCAATGGCTGTTCTGTCAATCCTTCAGCGTTAGTTAGAAACTTAGGTGTGCCACCGCACTGCCCTACTAAATATAAAATGGACTTTAAAAACCTGTTAATTACGCTCAAAGCCTTGAATTGCTTAGCACCTCAATAACTGAGTCCTTCCTGAGATTAGACCCCTGACTGAGCCTAGTTTCTCCCAAGGTTTTTCTCCATTCTGTCACCAAAGGAGTTTTGGTTTCTAGTCATTGTCGCCTTTGGTTTGGTTAGTTAGAGACTCTTAGATTACAGATATTGAGTTAATTATGTAGGGCGGCGCGGTGGCGTAGTGGTTAGCACTGTCGCTTCACAACAAGAAGCTCCTGGGTTCGAATCCTGGGCTTGGGGTCTTTTTGTGCGGAGTTTGCATGTTCTCCCGGCGCTTGCGTGGCACAACAAGACAGTCCTGGTTTCGAATCTCAGGTCTTTCTGTGCTGAGTCATGTTCTCCCCGCTCTTGTGTGGGTTTCCGGTTTCCTTCAAAAACATGTGCAATAGGTTGAGTGCTGATTTCAAATTGCCCAAAGAGTGAATGTGAGTGTGTGTGTGTGGTTGTGTGCGTGTGGCCCTGCGATGGATGCAGCAGGCTCCAGCAGACCCCAGTGACCCAGAGTTTGGGAATAAGCAAGTATAGAAGATGAATGAATTTAATTATGTGTTTATGCAAATGCTTTATGTTTTTTTAAATTGTATTTTGTAAAGCTGCTTTGAGTTTGAAATTCTGCCGCAATACAAATGTAATTTGTTATCTGTTACATTTTTGTAAAATGTAATTCCTGCTTTGTACTAGGTTGTATCTAAATCAGTTTCCTATCTTGTGAATCAGTACATGAGGTCATTAGCTAGGTACACAGACTTTGGCTAGCTACATTTATTTTTCAAAATAAGATGCTCAACTTTAGGTAAGCAACATAGTAAGCATTGTTCTTTCATGCTTTTGTTTTGCATTTTGTCAGGATCAAAGGGGCAAAGGTTCTAAAAAACGTTTACTTTTAGATAGACAGCTCTAGAAAATGCCATAAAATCCAGCCCACTGGGAAGCTGCATTTGCTGTTTACACAATGCAAAAGATTTTTGTGACTGTATCAAATGTATGATAAAAAAACTTGAACTGTTATCTGACTGGGTGTCTGCTGTTAAGCAACTGTCTCAAACATCAGTTCACAATGTTCAAAACATTTTATTTACATAATTAAGATGCTTTAAATCATCTTCTGTACTGCTAACCTATACACCATCCACCAACTCTTTCAGCTTTACATTTTTATTTCTAGAAATGTAAAATGGTCCTGTTGGTAACATTTAAAATAACCTAATGCTGTATAGGCTGGGCTGTGCTGCAGTCAGCCTCCCCATTCCTGACATTCCAAACCATGTGCTTTGCGGCCTGGCCTCCCTACCGCCCCACCACAGCTTACAAAGCCTGTCTGTATTTCAAGCAAACAGCACTATTCTAAATTCCCTAGCATCACCTGGTATCCTCACAGCAACAGGCAAAAGCCTTATAGACTTGTCCCAAAGACTGCGGTTCGAACCAATTATTCAAAATCTTTCAGGACATTTAGTCCATACCTTACATACCGAGAGGGCAATGTGAGGAACACTATGCAAGCATTATACTATCACCTTTGACCATCTAAAGTGTAGTCACAATGCATTGTATTTGGTTGGTCGAATCTTTATAGCCACAACCCTTACAAATGTGGACTCAATCGGGGTGTGCCAAACATACAGGGACTAAGAAGCGCTAAACCAAATTCCTAGTATTTTTATATAAAGTACTCTGTATACAGCTAGTGACTGGTCTTTTCATAAGATATTTTTATAAACTGTAATTTATATGAATTTAGAAAAAAGGGGGCAAAATGTTGTTTGATAGTTTGCCAGGACAGCTGAGTGTGTTTACACAATTTCTTTTTTTAAAGCAGATATAAAGTCTGTTTCAGGAATCAATAAACACAATGATGTGTTTAAACTCTAAAATATGTTTTGTGTGATGCATGTTGGCTTTCTATATACCATACTTTGTTTACCAACCCTGGAATTTCCTCCCCTGGGCATCTCTTGATTATGGGATGGTTTATTTTATGCTCTGACCGCTGCCCCATCATTCATTACGCTTTCACTCCCTCTCCTTTCATCTCCTAGATGTTCGTCTTCACTTATCCCAGCTATCCCAGCCAATCCCAGCTCTTCTTCTCTGTTTACTCTTAGAACAGCCACTTATAACAATTACTAAACTGTGGCTCTTATACAGTAGGTCACTATACAAAACAAATATTAGGAAGTTCATTCAAAATGAAATGTTTTCTTTTGCAGAGCAAATCTCCATACAAGATTGTCTACTGATCAGTAAATCCTGTGAGTCATCGGAAAGAAAAACACCCGCAGCCAAAAGGGTATTGTGATAACCATTTTCATCATATGAGCTTGTCTGTGTTTAATTTAGGAGGTCAAACTAATGATTCACTTTTGAATCATTTGCACTTTCAGATCCACAAGAATTCACAAGGTGCCTCTGTTCAGGCTGAAAGAGCTCAAAAGCGGAGCAGAGTTACTGGCTTTTTTCAAGAGACAATTCAAATGTAATATCTTTTCTAGATTGCTGTAATTTCCTATAAAGTCATGGTAAGTTGCAGAAAATGAGCACTATGCAGACTGTAAGAAAATATCAATACAGCTAATTATTGCGATATATTTTCCTTTACATTGCGTTGCTGTTAATATTTAATCAAAACTCTTAGTGTTTCAAACAATTTCCTTCTACACTTCTGTAGTTGTTGCTGACAAATAGACTAAATATAAAGAATACATTTACAATTACTCAGGTTTCCTCCCACAGTCCATAAACATGTGCTTTAGGTTGATTATTCATTTATTCGTCTTCTATACCCGCTGCAGTGTGCAACAAATCTAGATTTGTAGTGTCTCAGAATGCAGTAGTCTAGAGCCCTGTGGCCAAATGTCTGTTTATATTTGCCTCTAATCAGTTTTCTCTGGGGTCGGACCAGCAAAAGCAGACCATAGTGCAAACACAGACACACATGCTTTGACTGTAACACACCAAACATGGTAAATACTTCAGTGTGGAATTGTTGATCTAATTTAAGAAGCTGTTTCGAACCTAATAATGGACATTATTTCTTTCAGATGTTACCAGATGTTGATAATGCAGATGAGTGTAACAGGCAGTAATGCACAGTGGAAGACACTGCAAATATAGTAAAACCACATCGCTGCTCTGTAATTAGAGGTGCTTTAGTAAGAAACGGAATGTTTCTAAAAAAGGGTAAGAAGTCAGCTGGATGGTGGAAATACTGACCTTTTCTGTGGTGAGGTCTCGAATCATGCTCATCTGTCCACGGAACTTTAACAGCAGAGCTTCTAGAGCCATATATTTCACCTTCCATTCGCCAGCCGACACCTCGTCCTCTTTGCTCATGATGGTAGACATCACAATGTTCCTGTACTGGAACAAAACTTCCAATAATTACCGATTACCAATAACAATTTTATCCCAACAATGTGTGTACTAGGGCTATCAAACGTTGTTTGATTTCATATCTCATAATATAAGGTCCTGCAATACTGCAGTTTAACCAGAGTGGAGCTGTAGAGCAGGACCTAAGAATAGTGGGATGTAAAGAAGTAGAACTAGTAGAGTGTGGGCAAGTTTTACGAAACTTGTCTTAAGTTAAGACAGCATCTAATCATAACAAGGTGGATGCAACAGACCAGAATTAATCAGACAGATTAATTATTCTAATAATCGTTTATTTAACAAAATAATCTTTGCTACAGCACTCACTTTTAAAATGAAGGAAATTTAAAAAGTCATTTCAAGCTGACTTCTATTTTAGAAAGCTTTCTCAGCTGAGTAATGGTAAACTGAGGAAATAATATTTCTGAAAGCCAAAGCAGGAGAACAGAGGAACTGTTATGTGAATTTGAATTTTAGAATGTAGAAAAAAAACAAAACAGCTGAAGTGTTACAGGCATGGGCAGAGCCCCAGATACAGAGACCACTTTCAAAACATGCTCTGCCCAGCTCAGGCAGGTCCACATTACACTTTCCTATTGTACACCTTTCAGTGACCAAAAACGCATGTCAAGGTTACGTTGCAGAAAAAAGAGAAAATACACAGTAAGTAAAAACATCCACATTATAAAGGGGTATAGAATTGGTCTTAAATTAAGACCAAGTGTAAAAAAACCTAAAATGCCTTTGAGGATTATGTTTGTGTTTTGAACTTAGTTATTTAAATGGAAAGAGCACAGATTTACAGACCGGATAGTCAAATATTATTCCTATGTTACATCAAGCACCTTAGAGACTAAAAAATTACATAAAGCAAGGATGCTTTGAAAAAATCCTGGGTTCAAATCCCAGAATCACCAAGCTATCACTGCTGGGCTCCTGAGCAGGGCCCTTAACCCTCAACTGCCTACCTGAATTAGATAAATGTTATTCACTTTGGATAAGGGCGTTTGGCAAATGTAAAAAATTAAAAAATAAGAATTAACACTCGCATTACAAAGAAGTAACCAGTACACAACTTACATTTATGTAACATTTAATGCACTAAATTTTAGCTTAGTAGATTTGGTATACATTTTTAAAGAACTTATTTAAAATACTTTTAGTCACCAGGACATCCTAGGCCAGAGGTGAATGATGAAGTCTCTGGTTAAACTATACTCTTGGACAATCGGGTAAAGAGAGGGGCAGAGCTGTCAACTCATCCTCACCTGGCGGAGCTGGAGCCGATAGTGGTGTATGTGTGTGGGGGGGGGACAGTCTTGGCAGGCCTAAACGTACTGTAAGGGTTTGCTGGACGTCTGAAGGAGTCCCCTGACAGAAAGGTCTTTAACGCCCACCTACGGAGGAGCTTACACGGAAGGATGTAGACATTGAGTCAGAGTGGACCGTGTTTCCAGCCTCCATTGTTGATGCAGCTGCTCTGAGCTGTGGTCATAAGGTCTTTGGTGCCTGTCGAGGCGGCAACCCCCAAACCCGGTGATGGTGTACGGAAGTACGAGATGTCAACAAGCTGAAGAAGGAGTTCTAATGGGCCTGGTTGGCTCGTGGGACTCCTAAGGCAGATGATAGGTACCAGCAGACCTGGCAGACTGCAGCCCAAGAAACTTGAGTCTGGGAGAAGTTAGGAGAGGCAATAGAGAAGGACTATAGGACAGGGTCAAAGAAATTCTGGCAAACCGCCCGACATTGTTGGACAGTGGAAAAAGTACTTTGAGGATCTCCTTAATAACAACATCACCTTTACGAAGGGATATCCAGTCCCTGTACAGCTTGGTTTGAGTTGCCAACAGTAAGTTAAACTTGTTCCCGGTGCTCCACTGCTCCATCAGAACACATCTCCACTGCTCCAGTGTCACTGTCAGTGTCAAGGCAACAACTTTGCATTGCCATTGGTGATGTATGGCTTGGGTGCAGCTACCTGGCCATAAAAACCCATTCTCTGTGCACTGTTCTTGAGCTAATCTGAAGGCCACATGAAGTTTGAAGATCTATAGCAATTGACTCCAAGTCAATCACACTTGACGTCTCTACACCCCAATAAAGACTCTATTCTGCCATACACACTCACACACACT
>JAOTQW010064522.1:0-14762 GCA_026260075.1 Sisor rabdophorus
ACCCCGGATTCGGGAATAAGCGGGTAAAGAAGATGAATGAATGAATGAATGAATACTGTAACTTAAAAAACATAAGAAGGTTCCTTAAAAATTCTTATATTAAATGGAAGAAAAGCTGTGAAAGTTCACTGTTAACAAACTAAATAAAAAGATGTCTGGAAGCTGTTAAAAAAATTGAACCTTTTAAAATTAATTCCCTGTTATAAGCCTATACATTACACCTGCTTTTCAGTGAGTACAGTTAAATATAAATCTTAACCGTCGCTTCCCCACCTTTCACTCATATTCTTCCCCTAAGGGACAGCTGTAAATGCCTTAAATTATTCTGTGCTCTGTAAGAACACCCCAAGACAAATTGTGTGTGCGAAGGAATTACATTTCAAAATGCTGGGATAGAAAAAAAACCCCAGACCTTTGAAAAAGTCTCCATAAGTTGTCATCTGATCTGTGAATTAAGAAAACCACGTCATGTTAAATCTTGAATGAAACTTAGTGTCTAGACATGCAGAATTAAATAGTTCGATAATTATTCATAATCACACTGTCATGTGCCACCCAGATAAAGATTCCTTTCAGTAATTCTTTCTGTTATCCTTCCAGGATGTTCTTTTTTCACACTTCCCAAATTTGGTTGATTATTAGGAAAAAAAATAAATAGAAATTAGGGCTAGATTAAATCAGACTATTAATGAGGATCACACATTTAATGTAAGATATACAATATATAGGTTTGTTAAATAAAAGTAATACCTTAACAAGTGAAAAGTGAATCTTACCCAAACTACTTCCACAGTGTTAGAAACAAAGGTGGGGCGAGTATCCAAAATCGGAACTCAAGTAATAGTACAAGTAGCAAATAGTAATAGTAAAAGTATTTGATAGTATTCAAACTTAAGTATTTAGATTCTTGTGATCTGACTGACGTTAAGCAAAAACCCTGAATTTGGAAACTACTTGTTTTAACATCCTGTCTTTCTGTTCTGACATCACATCACCTCTCATTTACAATCAAACACACACTCAGAAGCTTTATTTTCTAGTGTATAAGAGCAGTGCCTATGAAAAAAAACCCCAAAAAACAAAAAAAATCCTGTTATTTTCTTATTTCACCAAGTACATGGGTATTTATGCAATACAATGTTAATTTTGTATGATTGTGCTATACTTTAGTGAGATTAAAAAACCAATTTTTTGTGTATACCTAGAGCAGTTATACCAGTATACTCTATACCAGTTTGCTGTCTACTTTTTTAGTTTTGTGTTGAAATGAACAAAAAATGTGCAGATATTAAAAAATAAATAATTATTCATGAACATGTGTTTGTTTGTAGGTTTACAAGATTTTTGTCATTGCTTGCACGAAAGCACATATAATTATCCAACTTGTCTTCAAATGCTATATCAATCAGATTTCCCTGTAATGGAACTATAAGACCGAAACCCTGTTTTAGCATGTCCCTGAACATGAAGCTTGTGCACTCCATCTGATTGGTATGGAAAGAAACTGATGTCCTGTACAGAGTCATGATTCATTTGGGATAAACTGGAACCCCCGACTGAACCCCAGACCTCCACATCTCAACATTAGTGTCTGATCTCACTAATACTATTGTAACTAAATAAACACAAACAAATAAAGTCCAATCTAGTGGAAAGTCTTTTCAAAAGAGAGACTGAATCTGGAATAGATTTATTTAGCCATATTGTAAGATCATTCATCACACTATGTGACACTTGGCCACCGCGCTGACAGACTAATGCTGTAATTTATCTGTCCTAGCTCTAAATTAAAGACATGCTGTGCTTTGGATGTTTTGGAGTAGAAGATTCTAGAAGATGTCCTGTACAGAGTGTTGAATCTGACTCAACCCCTTCAAACTGAACTCCTTTGGGATGAACTGAAACACCAACCGAACCCCAGACCTCCAAACCTTCATATTAGTGTTTGATCTCATTAATATCAAAATTAACACAAATTCCCTGAGTCACACTCTATAATCTAATCAAAAGTCTTTCCATAAGTTTGGCGGTTATTATAGGGTTATTATGAGTGTGAAACTAGATCTGAAACAGGATGTTTAAAACACTTATATTCATAATGTTTGCAAGAAGATTTGGTGATACAGATTTGTTTGGAAAAATTGTATGATTATTTTAGCAGAAAATTTAGTTAGAGAACTGCAGCAAGTCCTCATGGAGACCACGCTAGGTTAAAAACCACTCTATCCCATGATTGATATATAGGCAGGTGCAACAGCGTGAAGTTATTGATATAACCTGTTCTATTTTTGTTTCATAGATTGTGACTGCAACATTTTTTCATTTAAATATTTTAGTCCTTTTTTCTGGTTAGACTATATTTTATTATCTCTTCTAATTTTACACTATTATTTTGTTTATGTGGTATTATATAGTCCACAGTCTATGTAATAGTGTTTCTCTGTCTACATGGCGGCTAAGCATAGCTAGGCATCGCCTCTACAGTATTTACTCTACTTAGTGGCCTAGTGGTTAAGGTGTTGGACTGTTGCCAGAAAGACCAGGGTTCGATTCCCAGCACCACCAAGCCACCACTGTGGGTTCCCAAGCAAGGCCCTTAACTTCCAATTGCTCAGTTGTAAGTGGCTCTGGATAAGAGCGTCTGCCAAATGCTGTAAATGTAAATGTACTCATTTTCTTCTCAGCAACGCCACTAGTATACAATTATTAATACTTTGTTAGAATATATATATATATATATATATATATATATGTTTTCTGCTGTTTTACCTTGCACAGAATACTAATACTAATTATATTTAAATCCGTGAACCAGTATTCATGTATTCAAATTTTAAACACTTCTGTAAAAATTTTACAGTAAAATTGTAATTGAACATTTAACTGGGGACTGATAGCCCTAAAGTGTACATCCCACCTTTGCCATTTAAATCTATGCCTTCTGAACATATAAATATACACAGACCGAAGGTCCAGAGACAATATTCCTATAATATCTTGTGTGTAAATTGTGGACGGGGAAACTTTATAGTAGAGTTGTAACCGTTACTGAAATACCAAACCTATAGTACTCATCGCTGCTGAAGTTGAACAAATTTGTAAAGTTAAATAAACTACATAAACCACGAGTAACTATCAAAACACACCAACTTCCAATCATATATTTCTACCTATCCAAAAGAAATACTGAAACTATCATCTTTTAGACCCTTTGACTCTGGTAGTTGACTCCAGCATGGACGGGTGCATAGAGGTATGAAACTTATCAGAATATTCAACCAAACATTTTGATCGGATGAACACTTCTTGGTCCTTTGCATTCCACAGACTATATAAATACATAATAATTGCTTTTGAGATATGAAGACTTTCAACCAGCAGAATTTTTTTTTAAACAATCGTCTATTGGACATTTAACTGTTAAAGTGAATAGATATGAATTTCTATCTAGTAATGTTTTTATAAAATTCTAGATAGATGCTATTAAACTACCCATCTTAGCAAAGATCTGTTCGTTATTGGAATGGTGTAAGTGTGTTTTTGTGTGTGCTTTCTTGAAAAAGCAGAGGATACAAGATTAGGTTAGAATTATTGAGCTTGAGTGTGTGTGTGTGTGTGTGTGTGTGTGTGTGTGTGTTTGTGCTTGTTTGCACATGTGTGAGGAGCAGTGGTCATTTGTGAGGTGCAGCTGTAGAGGAAACTGTAGTATTAGGTCATCAGCTCTCTTAATGGAAATCTTTAGCGTCACTCTTTGCTCTTGTACACAGCCGGAAGAAAGGAAAAAAGACAAGAATCACAAACACACGCAGACCCAGACAATAGACCAAAACACGCACATGCACACACACTAGAGTAGGGAGTAAATATGTACACATATTTATGAATGAAAGTATCTATGTATGTATGTATGTATGGATGGATGATAACCATGATATAAAATTTTAGAAATGAAGATAAAGATCAGATATGTGACATCAGTGAAACAAATGGTGGGTTGGATATATAAAAATAAATTAGCATTGAATTTGATCCAATACTAAAAAAAATGGAAATTACATTTGGGGTATTTGTTTAACTGGAAATGTTTTTGTAAAAGAGACATAATGATAATGATTTTGTTATAGGAATATAATTCTTCTACTTCCTTATAAACTGTTTAATTCATTTTTTGTGTGTTAAAATAAAACTTAAATGTTTATTGTGTAAGTAAAATGATTTTTGTGTAGTTGTTATATTTTTTATAGCAGTTTTGTTGTATTTTATATTCTCATGTTACTAAACGCTTTTCATTTCTTGAACATGTTAATTCCTCTTCTGTCGGAAGGAAGCTAGTTTTCCCTGTCTTTCTGAGGATGTTGTCTACAGGAACAGGATGTTGGTATACTCTCTACAGGATAACGATAGGATAGTGGACATCTCTATCTTTACTAACTTTACACTGACAGGATACACAGCAGGATGTTTGTCTGCATGTTTATGGGTATCTAAAAGAGAGTACAACAGGAGTAATATTTCGTTGTGAAATAACCAAAAAAACCCACCACAACCTGACCATGAATTATAAACCCCATCGATGACATGGGTGTACGCTTTATCATTAGATCACTTTTTACACTTTTATAAAAACCAAGTTGTTTAATAAGTTCAGGACGGTTTGGTGGAACATTTATTTTTTATCCTTATTGCCAACAACCACACAATAACTACTGATAAAAGTTATTCAAATTAATTGAAATTGAAAGGATTTACCTTCTGATTGACCGAAAGTTGTGAACACCTTTTGGTCTTTAAATTTAGGTTATATTAGACAGAACAAAAGAAACCTTATTTTAGGCATGAACCAATAAGGCCACTGATCACAAGGAAATGAAGGAATTGTGTGTGTGTGAGTTTGTGGAAGGGGTAGAGAAGTAAAGAGAAAGAGACACCATGATCCATCAGGATCACGAGAGACAATGAGAAAGTGTGAAAGGTGTGAGAGACACATATATCTCACTTTTATGTTGATTTCCAGAGATTACAGAGTAAAAACATTCCCATGTTTTATACAGATGTTAGACAGAGATAGACAGGCGCGTCGGTTGGTGGGCATGGCAATTTGGATTTTATTGACTTTGGTATGTAGACATGTTCTTGTGAGAATATGATATATAAGAGTAATCATGCTGAAAAACATCACAGACGCACAGAAAAAAGGCAGATTGAAGAAAACCTGCAAAGAAAAATATAAACACAGGAATTTTTTGTGATAGTGCTGGTGGTAGAATAGACCGCATAGTGATATCTTTGTGTTACTTTGCGAGCAAAATACAGCCTAGTTGAATTTGTACCCCAAGGCAAACAAATACAGCTTAATACTGTCATAATGTGGAATTACATATGTAATTACATATTTTGAAAAGGAGCAAGACGCTGTTTCAAAAACTTTGATGAGATTTTTTTCCATAGGCCTTGGATGTAGCTACACTCATGACTGCCTCCAGTCTGTAAAAAAGGCATTTGTCGCAAATCTTAAACGATAACAGACTGCTTTGATCAGGAACCTGGAATGCCCACACACATCCAAGTCTTGAAGGCAATGACATGAGACCTCCCTTATGGTTGCTAGTGTAGCTTTGTGTGAGCAAAACAACATCTCAATGTCAAACCACCCGCTACTGTGACCATGCCAGGTTTAGCCAGGTATCTATGAAGTTAAGTATGTGCATGCCCTGGAAAAATCTCAGGATAATGGAATGCTTTGGAGTGCTGCAGAAGAATGTATATGTGGAAGTATGTGACTTTGAAGTATAATGTGACAAACCAGTTCTAAGAAAGATGTCCATGTGCATAGTTCTAATTAGTGTTTATGTGTGCAGATCAACGCTGACTTCTTCCCCACTGTGTGAAACTAAAGAGCGGCATGGCGTGGGGAAGGAATAACTTTCTCAGTCGGACAGTTAAGTCACTGTAGCTGCTTCCTTGCCTGGAGATGATATTGTGCAGTGGATATGTTAAATTGTCCATGATTGACAGGAGCAACAATTTTTGGCAGTAGTTCAAGGATGCTAGCCTTCTGAGGAAGTATAAATGGCTCTGTTCAGTTGTCATCGAGTTGGTCTCCCAGGTATTTGTAGGTATTTAACTCCAAACAGTTTCAGTTGATGATAGGGGTCTTTTAAAGTGCACCACCATCTCTCTGGTCTTGGTGGTGTTAGAGTGCAGGTGATTCAAGTCAAACCACATAACAAAGTCCTGGATCAGTTTTCTGTGCTTCTCTTCTTGTCCTTTCCTGATGCATCAAACTATAGCAGTGTCATCTGCAAACTGGCAGGACTGTGCTGCTGACCATAGTGTTAGACTGGGTTTGCCTGTTAGATAGTCTGTGATAAGGGCATGTGTGATCTGTGGTCTCATGTAGTGAAGCAGCCCCCTTTTTTACAGTTTATCTAATAATGTGACATGTAAGTGCGTCTGGTCTGAAGTTGTTCACAGTTTAGGGACCCTCTCCTGTTTCAGGATTAAGTTGAAGTTGTGTTGTAGACTGTTTCCCAGTTCCAGCGTGCAGGTTTTCATTACCTGTTAAAGGAATTCGTTTAAGTGGTTTGCCCTTCCCACATCTTCAGTGGTTTAACCCCACTTAGTGCTGCAGCCTGTAATTTTCTTCATTGCTTTTCACACCTTCTTTATGCTGTTATTCTGGAATATTTGCTCCAAGCTCTCCTGTACTGGACTTTAATTGCACTCTGTATCTGCTTGAGGTCCTGCTGATTACCATCTTTGAAAGGCCCTCTTCTTTCGGTTCAGAAAGCCCTTGATGCCACTAGTGATCCAAGGTTTGTTCATAGCATAGCAGCGTACAGTTCTTACTGTACCTACAACAGCCATACAGAAGTTGATGTAGTCAGTTGTGCAATCAACAACCTCCTCAATGTTTTCCCCACGTGACCCCTCATTAAAACCCATTCTGTTTTCGAAAAGCAGTCTCCCAGTGTCTGTTCTGCCTCAGAAGAATATTTTCTTAATGCACATATAAATGTGGGTAGTCCTCTGACTAGGTTCATAGTAAGGCTCAAGCAGAATATGATTGTGTTCTGCTTTCCCCAGTGCGGGTAGCTGGGTGGCGCTGTATGTACCGCTCACGTTGGCATACAACAAGCTTCAGGTGGAGTTACAAAGAAGGGTATGATATTTCCCCAAAGACACTGGTGGAGATGAGGAACTGTGTAATGCGGTATGATCTCCTTTCCCAGGGCGATGTTTCCTGAGAGGCCTGGCCCCTCTGTATGACTTTTCAGGGACAGTAAAAGTCCATGGACATTCAAGTGCCAGACGAGCTGATGAGCTTGTTATTTGGGGATGCTCCCAGCATCCACATAAACCTTAAAAATATAGCATTACATTCTAGCTGATGTCGTAACCAATCTTGCAGCAGTCTTCGGCTTATTCCACATGCTTTGATAGGTTGGCTTTCCTATATATTATAATTACTAATGATACAAGTCTTCATACCATGCCTTGGAAATTAATGTCTTGGAACAAGGTATCAGCATAGTAAAACAAGCAAAGCCCTGTAATTTTATACTACTTAAGATTCCCCAGGTTCAAGGTACCATGACAGCCAAAATATGAGAAATGATTAACTACAGACTATAATAGCACTATACATTTAAGGAATGTTAACATTATTGTGAGGAGGCTGAACTCCTGTTTCGGACCCTCACAAACTAAAATACTCCAGCCAATGTTTTATGGCACCTCAGTTTAACTGTCATTTCACTATTAATCCTTGTTTTTTGTCACTGGCCTACTTTAAACGGCAAACATCAAACTTTCTGAAAAGCACGCCAAAAATGTCCGAATGCTTTACTTAACAGAAATGTAGATCATTTTTCTTAGTCCAAGATCCAGTAAACTAGTATCAGAATATATTTATTAGGATATATTTGCCTTTTTTTAGAAACAGTAGCAGAACTGGAGGGATCATGGATATAGAGTGTTTAGTAAACTGAAATATTTTTACATTATAAACAGACATTCAATGTCAAATAGAGATAAGGATGGGATCCCTGCTTAGTCTTGTTTCTCTCAAAGTTTCTTTCATCTTTCAGCTTAGCGATAAAACCCTTTTTTTGCTGCACTCTCACCATTGGGGACAAATGTACACTTTTTCATTCTTACTGCATTATCTGTGTAAAAAGACTATGTCTATTGCCAAATATAGCATAAGTGTAAATGGGTGTAAATATTTTTAGATTTCTGTGTACAGAGGTGGTACTAAATTATATCTAGGACCAGGTTGGATTATTCTACCATCTGAATAGATCATCGATAAAGGTAGCGGTTTGCTCTGCATTGCCAAAACACAATGGTATGCTATTAATATAAATATGTAAATCATTTTGAGTTCCCCCGACAAAGTAACTTATGGGGGAGCCTATCCCAGCACACATAGGGTGAAAGGCAGGGGTACTCCCTGTAAAGGTCACAAGTCCATCAAAGGGCCACACATAAATAAAGAACCGCACACACTCACACTCACTCTTATGGGCAATTTATGGGCAAAGTATCTGGAATAAACCCACACGAGTGCAGGGAGAATATTTCTCAGCACAGCGAGACCCCTTGGATCTTACTGGAAGGCGACTCTGCTCACCACTACCCCACTGTGCTGCCTGAAAGGAACCTGTACTAGGCTAAATATTACACTTTCTCTATAATTGTTTTGGGGAATGCAAAAGATTACACATCAAGATGATGTACTTCATCCACAGTAATATAATAAAGTAAATGCCACAGTGCAGCTCACGTTGTACTTCAAATATGTCTGAGTCTTGTTTACATTCCTGTAATATAACTGATGACTATCTCAAGTATGTTTTCTTGGCTCCAGACAGGGTGATGATTGAAAAAAAGACAGCTAGGGTGAAGAAAGAAATGATGTTTGCTTTTTCAAAATACTTAACCAAACAACGCTCTTATGTATGTGGTATGTTTCCATAATATGTCTTCGTATATTGGTATACCTGCAAAAAATACTATGGATTTCACTAGGAGTATTTAGTAAACATTCAAAGAAATGTGTTTTTCTAGATCATTCACAACAGCTTTTATTTGCATGGGCTCATAAATTAATGTCACTTCTTCATTTTTGTTTTTTATACAACCAAAATGTTCTTTTATAGAGATATACATGAACCCACAAACTGTCTATTTGGTACTAATTTGCACCCATGTTGTGATTTCTAATATAATTCAAGTAATTTATTTATTCATTTCATTTTCACCCGCTTATTCCCTAACTTGCTTCATGGGTAAGCGAAAAGAAAACTTGGTCAAGAAAAAATACATTTTAAAAACATCATTAATATGGTGGTATAGTAAACTATAAATATCTGTTGGACACTGGAAGCGAACAAAGTGTAAAGAATATTCATGCACGGTGGCGTAGTGGTTAGCACGGTCGCCTCGCAACACGAAGGTCCTTCTGTGTCTTTCTGTGTGGAGTTTGCATGTTTTCCCACTTGTGGCACTGGAAGTGGTGAATAATTTTTTTTTTCCGGCTGGGGAAGGCTAATTAGCACAGTTATCATTTCCCTCAAGTTAGCATTTTCAGGCAGTGGAGGCTCATATGATTAATGTGCTAAGTTTTTGACTGGAAGACCAGGAAGGCCTGGGATCAAGCACCACCAGCAAGGAAGACCAGGAAGATCTGGCCATCACTGCCAAGTCCACCACTGTTGGGTCCCTTAGTAACCCCTTCTGCTGCTGGGATGCTGTATCAACCTTTCAATGCGGGAAAAGCATTTTACTATATGTAGTACAGTATATCATATATGTTATAATATTCAAATTTATTAGGTATCATTGGGGTTAGCCAAACCCTCCTCACAATATCCAACTTTCCTGGAAAAATACATCTTGAATACAACTGTGACTTTAAGTGTGTTGATGAGTGCAGATCAATTTGATAGTCAAACTGGCTGTAACTTTTGCTCTGATTAAAGATACAGTCCCACTGCTAGTATGGGTGCACTACTAATTCTGGAGGTTTTGGGCAGATTATATGAATGTGGCATATAGAGGCTTAACTCTAATTGGACAAAAAATACTAACATCCACATCTGGAAGCAGTGCAGCAAGACAAATGTTGGAAAATAAAGAGAATAAATGAATGCATACAACAAATATTTAAATTCAGATTATATATAGAGGTTTCTAATAGTGTTTAGACTGGCCATGACTGAACACCACTGTCATAGAAACTTGCTACACTGTGTGACACACAATCTCAACGCAAATTGTTTTTTCCGCTCATGAAACCCTTTTAATACTTTTTTATTCACTTTCATACACCCAACACCCTGATGGCCCTCTTTCATTATTAATTGTCTCTTCACACTTCACACATTCATCATTCCAAACAAAAGAATGAATTGCTTCAAATAAGGTTAGCATCAGAGGCTTAACATAATATATACGGGTTTGGGCATGGAACATTCCATTCTAGAACAATTGTCTGGCTCTTTCATTAATGATGCAACGACAGACGCGAGGGCTTACAAAGGACTGTGTTTTGAGTTCAGGTTCACTGCCACTGTCACTGTTTGTTTTTTTCATCCCCTGGAGAGCCAAGTGTTGAATCCACTATTATGCATTTAAAAGTTTGACTTTTGATATACTAATATACAATCTTATTTTTTTGTCATTTAGATATCAATATTCAGGTCCTAATTTAACATTAATTTATTTAAATTTAATTTCTATTAAAGTTATGCAGGATAAAAGGATTTATTATAATGAAAGTTTTGTTTACAAGTGCACAAACATGCTCTTTGGTTTCTAAAGTAAAAAAGGATGTAGCACAAAACCTTCTTTTTATGATAGCAACCACCCTTTTTTTCCTATGATGTAAATATCTGTTCAAAATTATCGATCCAAATATGTTTGATGCGGTAACTTGTGTAAGAAAACATGCTTTAGAGATGCATATCATCCATAACTGAGGAACACTGGGTGGATATTTCTGTTAACAATATCAGCAGCACTGACCCACATTTACAACCTAAATTCTAATATTTCTTCCATTAAATTGCATAAATTTATTTCCAACATTTTATTTTTTTTCCTTTTATAGAGATTCTTTTGCTGCACTGCTTTCGGTATGTGTACGTTGGATTTTTGTTTGGTCCGATCGAATTTCAGTTTTTGGACTGTGGGTGGAAACTGGTGTACCTGGAGTAAATCCTCGCAAGCAGGGGAGAACATGCATAAATATCCTATTAAATTTTGATCCAACATCCACAAAAAATACACGTTAAAAAGGAAAATCTGAGCTCTTCTTTCTAGGAAATGTCACAGAATAATATTACAAAAAAGACAAAATAAAAATAAAAGAAGAACAAGAGGTTTGCACTGAAGTTTTCCTTTAAACATACAATCCATAACAAAAATTAATTTTTCAATGGATAATCCGTTATAAAATAGATATTCACCGGAGTACCCGAAGAAAACCCACGCAAGCGCAGGGAGAACATGCAAGCTCCGCACAGAAAGACCCAGTGCTTGGTATTCAAACCAAGGACCTTAATGTTGTGGGGCGACTGTGCTAATTACTATGCCACCGCGCCGCACATAGGTTAAATCTGGACTCCAAATTGTTTACAGTTCATGTCTTAACCCTTAGCAGCTAGCTATGTCGGATTTATTCACTGTATTTTGTGTGTATATGCATGTGTGTGTATTTTTATTCTTACAAAACCCCTGTTGTAGTGCCAGAGGAAATTGAGTGCATTTAGATAAACAGAGCACCGGTTACCCCACTCTTTTCCCTTTACCCTAAGTACCTTTACTCTGCGGTTTACACATTGTGCAAGGCATGATTGTGTGTGCTTGTAAAAGAAAGAAAGAGTAAAAGAGAGAGAAAAAAGAAAAAGACAGAAAGGTCTGTGCTGACCTTATGTTGCCCCTGACTTATTCTCCCCATCCACATATACCACAAATTCACACACTAGCACATATGCACCCGGACACACTTCCCCAACAGCTTGTAAAATATAGAAAGTGGTAGCACTCCTAAAAAGGTCCTCAAGTCTCATACATACACCAGCAGAGTTACATATATACTTTAAATATATGTAATTAGTAATATGTAAATATATGCATGTACAGTATGTTAAATTTTTTTGTCCAATAAAATTCCAGCCTGTAGATTTCAGATGCATTTTATTATTTGCGGTATATTGTCATGTTATTAGATAAATATGAATTATGAACAGATGGTGGTATAGTTGTGTTTGTATATATACGCTATATTTTTGTGCATATGATCAATGAAAGATTTTTCTGTATTAGTCTAAGATTGATACTCACCAGACTTACCCATCCTCATTTGAGTGACAACAAATGTCTGTTTATTACAGATAAACAATGTTGTGGCGTGGAGTTTTAAACAAATGTTAAAATTTTCCTATTAAAGACCCTTTCCCTCTTGATCAGAAAACCTCTTTCTCCATGACTTCGGGATCTCCAAAAAGAATTTCATATGCTTTTAATAAATCCTTTGCTTAGTACTCCAAAAAAGGCCCAGAATTTATAGAGAGCTTATAATAACCTTTTAAAAAGTGAGGGTTTTTTTTAGGTTAAAGGACACCTGTCCTTTACATCCACATGTGTTTTTGCTTGGGTTTTTTCCAATTCTTGAATGAGTGTTTTACTTCTCCGTTGTAATCATCTCCACACTTCTGGAAACACTTTTCACACTGTGAATTTTTGGTCGTTTATTTCCGAAA
Organism: Sisor rabdophorus; assembly: GCA_026260075.1. NCBI lineage: Eukaryota > Metazoa > Chordata > Actinopteri > Siluriformes > Sisoridae > Sisor > Sisor rabdophorus. Next base: position 12,771 of record JAOTQW010064522.1, read on the forward strand.
GTATTAGTGAGATCAGACACTGATTTCAGTTCATTTTAAAGGGGTTCCATTTAAGTCTGAGTTTTAAGTTTAAGGACTACAGGACATGACAGACATTTAGAAAACTGTAAGAGCAATGTGTGAATGCATGCAAAAACACATTCTGTTTTCTCTTTTTTACTTACACAACAATTACTTAGGCAGCAAGCAACCCAAGCCACAGCGTCAACACACACACATGCACATACGTCAACACACACACAGGCTTCTAACCACCATTAAATCTTTTCAGCCTGAGGTTCCAAACAACAAACTCAGGCTGTAATAATTCAACATCACATGGTGACCCATCCATCTGGCCGTAGGCTCCAGACACACTCCAATGAAAGCATTAGGAGTGCTTCAGTATCCGCATGACTGCACCAGAACTATGCAAACACTTTAGCCCCCCCCACCCCCAAATGTTGCATTTACCCATATAATATGTAAGAGTGATCTCTGTAATAGTCCCAAATTAATAAAGCAGCTTTGTGAAACATTTTATTGTACAGCAGTTATCAAGTTCTCTTGTAGGGCAAAGTAATACACACGATTAATGATTGATAAGGACAGTAAACTTTGTAAGAGCAACCACCATCATGCTACTCGATCTTATTAAACTCATTACACCTAAACACACAAAGTGTGTATTTAATTCTTCAGTACATAAGATTAACCGCTTTGCAAATAATGTGTAACATAACAATGAAATGAGAAACATGCATTAATTACATTTACAAGTACAGATATAGCATAGGAAATGTTCTCCCTGTGCTTGCGTGGGCTTCCTCCGGGTACTCTGGTTTCATCCCACATTTACAACAAAAACATGTAAATTAGGTTTATTGGTGTCTCTAAATTTGTTTGTCTATGTGTGGCCCTGCGATGGATTGGCGACCTCTCCAGAATGTACCCCCACCTCTTGCCCCAGCAGACCCCTGTGCCTTAGATTTTGGAAATAAGTGGGTATAGAAGATGAATTCTTCAATCTAATAGGCTGCTTATTCTTTAAATTAGGGTATGCTGGAGCCACATTTTAGCTCTTCAAGTGTAGTGAGGCAACAGTGCTAACCACTATGACACTGCACCTCCAAAATTTTAATGATTTAATCCAATACATCATAGATGTATTTTCAATGTTTTTTTTTATATTCTTTGTCAGCAAAATTGTATTTAATTCAGCCAGTCTATCACAAAGCCACATATGGACAAACAACCACATGCACTCGGATTCACTCCTATGGGCAATTAAGAGTCACCAAACAATACATGTTTAAAAACTGTGAGAGGGAACCTATGCAAGCACAGGAAGAACATGCAAATTCCGTGTAGAAAGAACCAATTTTAAAACTTTGATTTTATTTCATGAGCACAGGGGTAAGCACTGTTGCCTCACATTAAGAAAGTTCTAGGTTCAATTCCTTGACAGAGACCTTTCTTTACTCCTCATGCCTGTATGTTAATTTAGTAAATCTTTAATTGCTTATAGGAGTGACTGTGAGTGTATGTGCGTGTGCGTGTGTGTGTGTGTGTATGTGTGTGTGGCTTTGTGATTAATGTGTGTGACTAATAACCTGTCCAGGGTGTATCCTGCCTTTTTTCCTTTAGAGAGTGGGATAGACTCCAGCAAACACCATGACCATATAGGAAATTACTGATTATAGAATATGAATGAATGAATGAATTTCTTTATCTTAAAAACTGGATTTGGTGACATTTTAAGCTCCACATGTTTATACCCACTTATTCCCTAACTCAGGGTCACAGGGGTCTGCTGCGCACATAGGGTGAGAGACAGGGGTACAGGGCCTCCATCGCAGGGCCACACATAGACGAACAAGCACACACACACACTCACACTCCTATGGACAATTTAGAATAACCAATCAACCTATTGTTCATGTTTTTGGACTGTGAAAGGAAACCAGAGTACCTGGAAGAAAAACACACAGGAAGAAAAAAAAATGCTTTATA
>JAOTQW010064554.1:0-14759 GCA_026260075.1 Sisor rabdophorus
CCCCTGCCTCTCGCCCTATGTGCGCTGGGATAGGCTCCAGCAGACCCCTATGACCGGGAATAAGCGGGTAAAGAAGATGAATGAATGAATTATAATTATAATTAATTATAATAGAATTAACATATTAATTATGTTTTTAGACACGCAAACTTTGCAAACTTCACACAGAAAGACCCCTTGCATGCAAATCAAACATGGGACCTTTCTGCTATAAGGTGAACTGCTAACCACTACATTATTATTGCAATTTAATACATGTAATGTACATGTTTTTGGACTGTGCAAGTAAACCAGTGTACCTGGAGGAAACCTATGCAAACATAGGTTGCACATGCCACCTCCGTGAGCTTCAATTCAGCTTTGAAAAGTTGTTCAAACCCTTTGAACTAGAATTCAGTCTTAGAATGTGGAATGTGGAAGTGGCTGTACAATAATGTGAAGACTTGACAGTAACCTTAATCACAGAGACACTAAGCCATTTTTAATGAAGATTCAGCTGCTTTTCTGACAGTTATTGATCATTGTTGCTTTAATGAAATGTACAGCAGGTTCTACTTACAGCTAATAAGATTGAAGGGTGGCCTAGTGGTTAATATTGGACTGATAAGACCAGGGTTCGAGTTCCAGTACCACCAGCCACCACTGTGGGCCCCTGAACAAGGCCCTTAATCCTGATTGCTCAGATGTAAATTGATCTGGATTAGGGCATCTGCCAAATGCTGCAAATGTCTATTAAATTTGTACTTTATATAGCATAATGCCAGAAGTGTTCATCAGTTGTCTTTTTTTAAAGTTTTAAGACCTGATGAAAGACTTATAGCATTATGCTATATAATGCCATAAGTATAGAGACCTGATAAAACACTTATGGCATTATATAGCATAATTTCCTTTTACTGCTTAAGTTTAGATTCAAGTCCCAATCAAAGTTCACAAAATAATCACAAAAATTCTGCTACTGAGACAGCTAATTCATAAGGAGAATGACAGCTTATTAGCGGCCACGCCTTGAATTGGCAGCATTCTTGCTGGTTCTTTGCATCATAAACGTGGCTTTGGCATGGATCACACTCAGCAGGATGCTGAGTAAGTGATTGGAGCCAGATGGTTGAATGAGGGGGCTATGATAAAGGGACAAAAAGCTCATTGATTTCATTCCCTGACAGAATGTAAATGAAGCAGAAAAATACCAAGATGCACATTGATCTCCTTTAAATAGAAAAAGCAAGCATGTCACAGGTGTTTGTTGTTACAAGATGATTTGTTGCTAAATCACTATCTGCTAGGCTTTTATCTAAATCAAGCTTAGAACAAAGTCCTGACTCATTGTTGTTCAGAGGCAAACATTTATGGAAAGATGTCTATTGAAAACTCCAGCACCCACACATTATAAAAATGATGAGGAAATTCTATCAGTTATATGCAGTTATATACTACGCAAAAGTAGGTAAACCACTTTTATTTCTTTTAAATATGTATTATATCTTTTTATGTGAAAACACTAAAGGAATTAAACTCTGCTAGTAGTGAATCTAAAGCTTGTGTAATGTTGTAAATTTGCTGTCTTAAAAAACAACAACTATAAAGACCGCCATAAATGATTGAAAAATGTCAAAATTGGGTCCAAAATTTCAATATTTTGTATGGCTAGCATTATTTTTAGCACTGCTTTAACCCTCCTAGACATGAACTTCAACAGCCCGTCACAGATTTCCACTAAAATCCTTTTCCACTCCTCCATGACAACATTATGGTGGATGTTGGATAACTTGCTCACCTCCACTTTCAGTTTGAGCATGTCCCACGAATACTTAGTAAGGTTTAGGTCCGGATACATGCTTGGCCAGTCCATCTTTCACCAATTTCTTTAGACATTTACATTTACGCATTTGGCAGACACCCTTATCCAGAGCGACTTACAACTGAGCAATTAGACAGGCATTATACATTTTGGAGATGTGTTTGGAGTCTTTATCATGTTGGAATACCGCCCTGCGCCCCAGTCTCCGAAGGGAGGGGATCATACTCTGCTTGAGTATGTCACAGTACATGTTTAGTATGTCACAATACATCTCAGTTTTAGGATCTTGGAAATCTTCTTGTAGCCTTGGCCACCTTAATATACAGCAACAATTTTTTTCAGATTCTCAAAGAGTTCTTTGCCATGAGGAGCATGTTGAACTTCTATTAACCAGTATGAGAGCCTGAGAGCAATAACACCAAATTTAACATACCTGCTCTCCATTCACACACCTGGGACCTTGAAACACTAACAAGTTTTATGACAACAGGGAGGGAAAATAGCTACTTTGACTCAATTTTAAAAAATATCCTCTAAGGTGTGTACTCACATTTGTTGCCAGGGGTTTATACAGTAATATCTGTGTTTTGAAGTTTTTTTTGATGGGAGAGCAAATTTACACTTTTACACTAGCTGTAAATTCACTACTTTGTGTATTTAGTCTTCTCACATAAAAAAGATATAATAAATACAAGAAATGAAAGTGGTGTACTCACTTCTGTGACATACTGTATTTATAATATTTTAAAACATCTGTTTAAACACCAGCACAATAATTTCCTGTGCAAAGCCCACTTAACCTTGTTTGAAATGAACTAAAATGCTGGGTTTTTTTGTCCAAGTCCTTCTCAGTACCTGATATCACCAATACTATAGTGTCCAAAATAAAACATTCATGGAAATATATGAATAAAAGCTTCCAGAAGTATGGATTTTATAATAGAAGTAAAAGTAAGAATGAATCTTTAGTAAGAATAAAGAATATAAAAAATAAAAAAACAGGAATTTAATGGTCAGGTGTCCAATAACATTTATATGTAATGTATACATTCTCCTCCCAGTTACTTGACAATTGCATAAAAGAAAACTTCTGAAATTTTACATATGTTACCGTGGTTCCTTGAAGAAACAAAGCCTTCATTAAAAAATGCTATAGAAAAGCTTCCTGCATGACTGCAATCTTAAAGCATGCATGAAATCAGACCAATCAGAAAGCGATAGGTCAGGTGCAGGGTACACATGAAGGTGAAATGTGTTTTGAATGAAGCAGCCTGCTGCAATACAGATCCCCTCAGTGCCAGTGCCTTCAAGACTGTCATACCTCTTGTAGAGAATAACCCTAAGCAAGCATATTGGTCTGAACCACCTTCCTGCTCATCGCCTATTTATATAGGCTGGAAGTCCCCCTACATAGCAGACAAATAACTGGTGTGATATTCCTAGTGTACCTAGGCCGAAGGTGGAGAAAGGTTTTAGCATGCTTAGTGCAAATGTTTTCATAAGGTTACTCCCATCTCAAGTTCCTGTCATAAGCCACCAGTAAATTCACAAAATTGTATGTGATATTGGTAAAAGTGCAGTTTAATGTGCAAAATAACAGTTTGTATTAATGCATTACTTCAGGTAGAAACAATTTATATTGTTTCACAATATAATATGTTGTAAAAGAATGGCCAGGTTCAATAAGTTTACTTGTATGATTTAAGTAAACATAATGTAAAACTATTATTAATAAAATGCCAATTGTTACAATTGTTTTTATAATTTGCAAAGGAAAATGGACAGTCTTTTTACTGTTCTTTTATAATTCATACTGGCTGTCACACAAGAAACAAGCCAAGGTCAAGTTAACATACATGCTCTGTTTTTTTCTTCTCACTTTATCTCTCCTGCTTTTGCACAACCAGATGCTAGGAGGGCCAAATTGGTATAGCACAGCCTCGTTAACAGATCTCATCACCACACAATAGAGCTGACAATATAAAGTTTAAATATTAGTTACTGATTATATTGCACACTACCATTTGTAAGGAGGTTATTACATTTTATACTCTAATAATAATATTATTTCATATGATTTTATAATAAAAATATAGTAATAATTAATGCAAAAACGAATACATCAATGAATAGAGAAGGAGCAATTATTTTAAGTTTAAAGGATGTCAGAAAAAAAATTTAAGGTGAAGCATTTTTATTTAGGAGCAACGTGGCGGCATAGTGGCAGTTCGCCACACAGCAAGAAGGTTCTGTGCAAGGAATATTTCTTTTGCTTGTGTGGGTTTTCTTGCTGTACTTCGGTTTTCTCCCACAGTCCAAAAACATGTACATTAGGATGATTGGTGACGCTAAATTCCCCAGATGGACTCGTGACCTGCCCATGGTGTACCCCTGCCTCTCGCCCTATGTGTGCTTGGTTGTGCACTCAGTCATATTCTATACACGCTTATTGAACCCATGACCTTCTTGTTGCGAGGTGCTAACCAATACGCCACTGCAATGCCTGCCTTGCCCATTTGACCAAATAATATCTTCTCTTATAAAGAAAGTAGTGTATGTTCCTGTTATTCTTTCCACAAACTTTCATTCCTGTTTCACATAGGTGAGAGAAACTTAGAAGACATAAGAGAACCTGAATATTTAATCTATATTTTATTAATCTGGTTTATATTTAATTATTCAGCTTTTGGTAGTTCTACGATGTTATTTGTGTAGTCCTTTCTACGAGTCTCTACCAAGAGCAGGATAATGAAATGTATAGAATCTTCAGGTAGTGTTAGTGGTTAATAAAGGAATTAAGCTGTCCTTTCTAGTAAAATGTTACTGCCTAAGATTTTACACCATTGAATTAATAACATAGAAACACCTAGATTAGAAGACTGTAAAGTATTTCATCAGAGAGAGTTTGTACACCATTCAGCCCAATATGCATCATATACAGCATTTAGAGTGCATGCTCCTAATACCACCTGTCTGTCAATTTAACAGAAAGCAACAATAAAATAGCATCTACTATATATTAATTTTTTATTTAATATTTTTGTAGCAATTTATCTTATACCATGTACCAAGTCTGTTTTATGTGTATTTTATCTAGGTTATTTTACATGTAATGTTATTTCAATTACTTAATAATTGTGTTTACAAAAACAAGGTTTGACAATCATCTTGATTGTTACTTACAAAATAGAATCCTAGCGCATTTACTGACTTGTATTGTAGCTCACTATATTTAATAGCGTGAACCCAACAATTCCAAAGTTACCAGCCCATTACTCAGACCTGTGCAAGCTATTTTTTTAGCAAATAAAAATCTAAAAGTCTTTATATTCAGCCCCCTGTATTTGGATACCGATAAATAAAATCAAGTGCCCTAGTGGTTTGTTAGAGAATACTAGTAAACAGCCAGACAGGTCAAGCATAAAGACTGAGGAGTTTAAAGCTGAGTTAAGTTATAAGAAATATCACAAGCTTTGGGTGTCACTGTTTAATCCAGTGGAAAATAGTTTAATGCCTAGGAGACTTTAGATATTTTAAAACAACTTCAACATGATAAGTGTACAATAAAGAGGTTTGTAGCCGATTCAGAACACACATGGCTTCAAGCAGATAAAGGTACAATAAGGAAGATTTCTGCCAGACAAATGCGTCAGAGAAAGAGAGCAGCTGCCTTAATGCCACTGCAAAACAGGTATTCAAACATCAACGTGTAGGATCCTAAAGAGGGTTGCAGTTATGCATTAACCTAATATTTAGCCAAATCAAAATCAGAAACGGCTGCAGTGGGCCACACATACATGAAGACTAATTTCCAAACAGTGATGTTCACTGATGAGTGCCATGCAACCCTGGATGGTCCAGATGGATAAAGTCGTAGATGGTGGGTGAACAGCCACCATGTCCCGACAAGGCGTGCAAATGCTTGCAGTTTATATAATGACAATTTTTAGTGGTTTATAACAATTAAATGTTTTAAAACTCTATTGTGCGTAATAATGTTTTTTAAACGTTATGATTTGGAGGTTTGTTCGAAAACAGTTAATTTATACTCTGATGCTCAACGACTTGAAAATTAGGATTAACTTTTAGAAAAAAGAGAGAAAAATTACATTTTTCTCATAATTACGTGGAATGTAGGGATTAATGGCCTACTGCCTTATAAACATTCAGTGGTTTATTATTATAGCTAGACAAAACCAACTTCTACTATATAGTTTACCAAGTGCTTATCTCAACTCGTACTAGATGTTTTCTATGTTTAATTAGATACAGCTGCATAAGCAAACCGTAATTCCACTGCAGAAACAGGCACATTAATAGTTTTAACTAAAATTCCTATAGTTTGGGTCTGTGAGTGCAAGCACAGAATTTAAACTGCTACTGTAATTGTGGTTTTAAAAATGAAGTGACACAGCTATTGTCAAATTCACACAGATCCTTTAATTTGGTCCAGTGCCATCATGTAGTGGGGGGAAGGGGTGGCCTAGTGGTTAAGGTGTTGGTTTGATACCAGGAAGACCGGGGTTCGATTCCCAGCGCCACCACTGTGGGTCTCTGGGCAAGGCCCTTAACCCCCAATTGCTCAGTTGTAAGTCGTTCTGGATAAGAGCGTCTGCCAAATACTGTAAATGTGAATGTAGTGGGTTAAGACCCAAGCAGCCATGTGTGCAAGATTCTCTGCTCCAGCCTTGATTCATGACCTAGGTCCCATTTAGAAAATCTATCAGATATAATACAATAATCAGTGTTATTCATGTTATTCCTTTAAGTGGTCATATTATGCAATATTAGTGTATCAAAGGTTATTTATTTACTGTACAATTGTTATTTTATTAGAATAATTTTGTTTTTAATATTCTCTTTTCTTACACAAACATAGGGACCTACACCTCACCTGTTTAAGGCTTGCAAAATAACTTAGTTTTCATATACAATTGGAGTTTTCAGGGCAGACCTGACCTGATTGAAATAGATATAATTCATCCTTTCTGGGGTGGAGCCACTCTTCCAAAAATTTGGCACATAGGCTGTAAATAAGCATTTAACTAACTTGGGTCCAGATCAGAAGGCAGGCAAACTGGCTAAACTGACCAAGCTAGCCGTCTGACCTCAGAGACCTTACAGAATCCATCTAATTTACTGCACATAGAGACTCTTTCACATTCATCACACCTCACACCATAGAGACTGCTTCTGTTCCCCTAGGTAAAAAATACAATAAATGTCCAAACCAGCTTAATAGAAACAATTTTATAGATGTTCAACCAAAAATATGTTTAAAATGCAAAAACAAAATGCTAAATTTGATTTAATAAATACCACTCTCCCCATGCTTGTGTGGGTTGCCTCTGGGTACTCCGGTTTCCTCCCACAGTGCAAAAACATGTTAGTTAGTTTGATTGGTGGTTCCAAATTCCCCATAGGAGTGTGATTGTGTGGCTGTGTGTGTGGCCCTGCAATAGACTGGTGACCTGTCCCCTGCCTTTTGCCCTATATGTGCTGGGATAGATTCTAGCAGACCCCTGTGACCCCCTTTAAATGAAAAATTAGAATCATTTTTTACAATTAAGTCTGTGATGCAGTTAATAAAAGAGAGACACATCTAAATTATGCTGGGATCGGAAAGTATCATCTCTGGTTACCTGTGGCTCCAGAACCAGAATCTCTGTCTTGTCCGTAATAGGCAAAAAGGAAGTTGCTTAGCATCCTTTATCTCTTATAAGGATTGTTCATCTTTACTTAACTGACATTTCACGTTTGGCCTAAGATAAAAAGCTAATATCATGCTTACAGAATATAAGGCCATGTAAAGTAAAAAAGGAACAGGCCTTTTCGTAGGTAACACAGCACTTGACATAAAAATATGTCAAAAAAGTCACCATTTAAATCTACTAATAGCGGTCGGTGAAATAAGTCCTAAGCCAGGAATAGGCCATTCTTTTCATTTCTACTACCTTTTTGAATCTATGAGGGAAAATGTTATGATCAAAAGCCGCAGAAAGGTTGAGTAGTATAAGCGAAAAGACAAAACCTGATCCCAACCCACAATCTATATAAGGATCTGGTTTTAATTGCTGAATTTTTTTCCTAATGTTTGCAATTTTGTCAAGTTTATGAATTTCCTAATACTGCAGTACTCATTTACTGATACTCTTATTCCTAGTTCCTAGTGTTTAAGTGATATACAGTGTTAAATAAGAATCTAGAATTATGTTTGTTATTTTCAATAAGGCTGGAGAGATATAATGATCTAGCTTCACTGAATGCTTTTTTATAGGTCAGGAAGCTCTCCTTTCATGCAGACTGAAATATTGACAGTTCAATTTGCTGCCATTTTTTAACACTGTTTTAAAAAGCATGTGTGGTCGTTATACCACAAAGCAAGCTTTTTATCTTTAGGCTCTTTTCTTTTAACTGCAGCTACATTATCTAAGGTATTGCGGAATGTTAAATCTAAATAATTAGTTGCCTGGTCAGGTTCTTTAGGGTCAAATGGGGTGACCCAATCATGGTGGCTAATTCAGGTAGATAGCTAACAAAATTCTGGGTGGTTCTAGGTGTAATTGTACGTTTAATGTAATAATGCATATTACGTTAAATGTAATAATGCAGAAATGTTTTACATTTCTGGCTAAGGCACATTTCAGATAATATAAGACTATGATCTGAGATAACTTCACACTGTGGAATTTTCACTCTGTGGCTTACTTTTACCCTGAAAGATAGTATCTAGAGTGTAATCTGTTTTATGAGTAGGTCCTCCCACACACTGATTGACTCACAATGAGCTAAGAATAAACAAAAATGCTGTTCTTAGCCGGCTGTCTGTATATTCAAAATGAATAATAAAGTCACCAGCAATTAATTCTCTATCGACAGATAGATCATGTCTGCAAATTTACTAAAAAAATTATGGTATGGTTCCCGAGGTCTGTACATAATAATAAATGGAATCGACTGACCCGGCTTATTATTTGTGACTGCACAAGTTATGTAAGTATAAAGACTTTAAAATGCATTTAAATTGTGTCCCTATTAAAAAAAATTATCATTAATAAACACCTTCTCCTTTACCATTCTCTACCGTGATGAAGCTGATGTATGTAGCTGTATGCTGAAGGACTGGATTCATTTAATGCTAAATATTCATTTTGTTTCCAGGTTTCTCTTGAACACAATATATCAAACTCCTGATTCATGATAGTAAGTGCTTTAGAAGCGAGAGATTTAATATTTAGTTATCCAAGCCTTAGATCAGAGGTGCAGGCTGTGTTTTTAATAAGTTCTATGTTTGAGGTATCTTCATTAATAAGTTGCTAAAGCAAACTTTCTGACTCTTTCGAAATGTATGTTTAGATCACGGAACAGACACAGTCCCATTATTGTATGCAGTATAAAACGTTATTGGAGCACCATTTGGAAATCCAGCAAGCATAACCTGCTGTAGGCTACATCGCCACACTGGATTGAAATAGGGCCAGAGCATAGTATGACATTGGACATTGCCTTTGCATAATTTAACACCTTAATGTAAGTGGTCTCAGACAGATGAAGGTGTAGATCGTTAGCACCAGCATGTACCACTATCGTTGCATACCTATTCTGCTATGTCCGATTTAATTAAACAATTAAGGTTCTTCTTAAAGTGGAATGGTATCTTTGAGGATTTCCAGTCAGGATTTGGATTTCATTATAAGATTTCATTTTTATGGATTTCATTCTTTAATAATAGTTACTAACAACCTGCTGATACCAGCTAATAGTTGTCTCTCCCTATTGGACTTCAGTGCTGTCTTTGACACTGTCGACCACAACCTTCTTTTAAATAGATTAGAAAACTGAATCAGTGGTAGCATGGTTTAAATTATATTTATCTGACCGCCATCAATTTGTAGCAGTGAACCAATAAAGAGCATATAACAAGCAAGTACAGTTATAGAGTAGTTATTTTTCACACTCTACATTATACCAATGGGAGATATTATTAGAAAACATGGTATTAGCTTTCACTGCTATGCTGATTACAATCAGCTGTTGTTCACTAGTGAGCAATGAATGGAGTGGGATATTGACAGGCGGATTGGTGCATCTTCTGCCTTAATGTAGTCGATGTACCAGTCAGTCAGTGGTAAATAAGAAATTAAGCTGCAAGGCAAAGATCTAAATTTACCAGTCAATATACAAGCCTACTCTTACCTATGTCCATAAGCTTTGGGTCATGAACAAAAGGATGCAGGCGGCATGATTTTCCACCCGGAAGGGGCTACTCCTCCTCATCAATCCTCCACAATCTGTTTCAGTTAGGCACCTCCCTGGGGAGTTGTTCTGGGCATGTCCCACTGGGAGGAAGCCCAGGAGAAGACCTAGGGGACGCTAGAGGGACTATATCTCTCGGCTAGACTAGTAATGCCTCTGTATTTCTCTGGAAGAGCTAGAGGAAGTCTCTAGAGAGAGAGAGATGTCTGAGCATACCTGCTTAGACTGCTGCGCACATGACCCAGTTTTATCAGTATTAAAACTATTACTTCTTTACAGCCTATTTATTTGTAATCTTCAGTATTCAAAGTCCTATTTTCTGCCTCTTCTATTTATAGTAAACAATATACCCTCTCTGTAAAAACCCAATGTAGTTATAGTACTTGATTAATTGAAAAAGGTATTTTTGATAAACTGAGAACAACAGTTCAATGCCATTTAAATATTCCAGTTTCCCTCAACCATATGAACAGCATGCCAGTCAAGAACTCCACTAGCAAGTTGTTTAGAACCCAAACTTGACATGAGCACAACATAACTCGAAGTATTAACATAATATTGTACCATTTAATTGTTGTTGTTACTTTTATAGCTAGTTAATACATAATAATTTGATAGTGAAGACTTGGATAAGGGCATCTGCCAAATGCGGTAAATGTAAATATTCAAATAATAGTCTGTTTAATGAAGTGCTATCTGGGTTATGAGAAAAAAACAGAAATATACCACAAGGAGATAGATAAATAGATAATGAGAGAGAAAGAGAGATTGGAGAAATAAAATAATCTTTAGCTGGTGTGGGTTAGGGTTTTGTGAAGGTGAATCAGGCAGGAAGCTGGTGTAAAATCAATGTCCCCTTTAAGCCAAAATCAATAATCTCCCCACAAGAGAAAATAAAAAGGAAAAGACACTAGTGTTTTAACACTAGTCACATAGTCCTTTCACAAAGCTCTGTATGTAGGAAAAGGACTAATGGTTTTAAAGATGAAGTGCATTCGGACAGACAGACTATTGGAGACTTCTTAGTTTTTTATACTTAAAAGCTGAGTAGGCATGTGATTAACTAAAGGGAAAATGATGCATGTTTTACCCAACTTTATTATTATATTATAATTATTAAATTAATCCCCCATTATCCCACAAATGTTAGCCACTGTTTACTTTTAAATTTTTGCTTAAAACACTACATGAAACCAGAGCAAAGAAAATGAATGAAATTAAAATCTAGCTTTAAAACAATTCAAGCAAACTGTGTTATTTAAAAAAAAAACATTATTGTGCTATGTTAAAAGATCGAAAACAAAAATTAACAAATTATAGCATAAAGATGTTCAAAGAATAGCACAAATTTTAGTGATGTGCTGATTTTTTGTATTACTATTAAAGAAAGAGTGGGATGGGTGTAAGAAGTCAGGAAGAGGTGCTAATGGAAGTTTTAATGGATGCTAATAGAAGTTCTGCAAGGTGAGTAGACTTTACCCTATTACTTCATTTAATAATTCAACCCTGCCTCCAAACACAATACTATCCCCTGGAATGTGTTGTCCCCGTGGCCCCCAAAAAAGTGCTTAAAGTCTTTCTATAGGTACTGTCTATCCGAATTACAGTCTAGCAATTATATAGATAAATTGAAACAAACAAATAATAGATTTTACTTATTCTACAAAACATTTACAAGAATTTCTGCAGGTAAATTTTTATAATTTGAATTTCGGTGTTTTTAATAGATCAAATTAAACCGTTGTACTACATTATAACATTTACCTTTAGTAGCCTTTTTTGGACTTCAGCATGTGCTCAATTTACTTTGTCGGACTAAATCTTGCCACTAAGGCCAAGCTCTGTGGAGGGTGTCCCCAAGGGGACTTTATTAACTATATAGTGTGGTCTGTAATGTGTCTTCTTTTACCCTGGGTCATGCTGAAAAGTATCAGATCAGCCCCACTCCCAGCCTTGACCCAACTCCCAGATGCTGACTTCTATCATCTCCCCTAAACTGACTGACTGTACCGTGTGTGTTCTGGTCCCTCACTCTGAGCCCTGGTTCTGCCCTGGACCAGAGTTTTTGAGTGGCTGGGTCTATGCTCTGCGTTTCTTGTTTCACGTACCTTTGAGTTTTTGTGCTATATAATTAAAAAAATTATTTTAAAGTTAAATTAAAACTGTCTAAAATCATTAAAGAACTCAGCAACAAATAAATGCATTCTTTCATAAATGCTAAGTCAGTGGTTTGTTACACATGGATAAAATATTTGAACAGACAGGTCTAATAGCCTACATTTATAAGAAATTCACTGTTACTGTTCTGGAGTCTACTCAGGGTCTGCTAGAGTCTATCCCAGAGCACATAGGGTGATCGGCAGGGGAAATAACAACAAAAACATCCAGACACATTTTAATAAATGTATACATTAACTTTCTTTTTATATGTGAATTAGTACTTTAACCCTTTTCAAGTGCTTAAAATGTAATCATTTTAAAATTGAATTAAATTAATGCTGAACTTTCAGTGGCTTTAGTAAATAGCACAAGGAGCAAAGATACAATCTATTTAGACTTGAAGCCTTGATTATTGGGTCTGTGCATTCACAATTTATCAGATAAATATCAAGATAAGTTTCAATTACATTATCTTATATATATCTTATATATTATTTTTTAAACTTTACACCTTACATCTGCCTAATCTTGTACAAATTAAACACATGTTCAAAGTGCATGTCTAAATTATCACGAACAGACCCAATAAATTAAATCATTGTGCAACTCTTCAATTTTAACTCTTTTAAATTAAAAATACAGCAAGAGACTTGCTGATATTGATGCTTAGTAAGCACACATACAAATGTTTACTATTAGAGGTGAAAAGAGTAATAATGTTCTACTTTATTGTTATACTATGTTATACTTTAAGGGCAGTGCGGTGGTGTAGTAGTTAGCACTGTCGTCTTACAGCAAGAAGGCCCCGGGTTCGATTCCCAGGTCTTACTGTGCAGAGTTTCATGTTCTCCCTGCGCTTGCATGGGTTTTCTTTAGGTTTTCTGGTTTCTTTTCACGGTCCAAAAACATGTATATTAAGTTGATTGGTGATTCTAAATTCTCTATAGTCGTGAGTGTGTTTGGTTGTTTATCTATATGTGGCCCTGCGATGGACTGGTGACTTGTCCAGGGTTGTACCCGTGCTCTTGGTTTGAGAAAGGCCAAGTGAGAGAGGTGCCACAGAAATAATTGAGACTTCTTGTTTTGGTCATGTTTTGTTGCTGTGTTGTGTTTCTTCATAAGAATTGCATTTCTATGAAAATTACAGAAACCATGCTTTCACTCAACAAAACCTGGCCTCATTGCACTCTGTTTTTGTATAAAGGAATTTGAGGGTATAGGTGTGAACAGCTAAGATATCAATAGTAGTCTTGGTGAAACCTGGTGTAACCTGAGCCAGCTGTCAATAGTTCTTACATATTAAATTAACAGTCATTGATTATTCAGTGAAACGAGTGTTCGAAACATTTAAAAAATGAGTTTTTCTAAAAAATAAAAAATAAAAAATAAATTCTATATTTGTGGTCTTTTGCACAAACCTGAAATTTGGAAATGAATGTAAAATATTTACTTAAAAATGTTATGAATATGAAAATGTTTTAGCTATTACATTGGTAAAGATTAAAATCTACACAAATTTAGTAAGAGACTTAATTAACTGCAGGTCTTTAAAAATGCCCCCATAACTTAAAGTCAAAGTGCACTTGTAATTATGACAAAGGGCAAAGGCCATAGTTTTAGAATTAGACAGTATTTTACTTCCAACTGGGTCTTCATAATTTATTCCACCTTACAACGCCTTTTTTCTTGTGAGTTGCCACATTTGTTCTCGTGTGCATGAATTAATCAGTGTAGTAGTTTCTAGGGTGTGATTTTTTTTCTCCTTGCATTTTTAACTAAGTGGTAGGCTACGTATACAAAGCAGGATCAGCAAAGGCTAAGGCGCATAGTGTGAAGAGGTCACCAACTTTCTGTAGAGTCAAAGATTGCAAAGCATTAGATGCAGTGGTGTAAAGCACTTTGCCACTGGACTCTATAGCAGTGGAGACACATTCCCTCGCTTGACGAATTGCGGTTCTACATCTGGCAATTTGATAAACATTCTGCCGAATGTAAAGTTTAGTGAAGGGGGATTATGGTGCAGGGTTGTCTTTAAGGAGCTGGACTTGATCCCTTGATTCCAGTGAAAGGAACTCTAAATGCTCCAGCATACCAAGACATTTTTGACAATTCCATGCTCCCAACTGTTGTGGAAACAGTTTGGAGCTGGCCCCTTCCACTTTCAACCTGACTGTGCACAAGTTCACAAAGCAAGGTCCATAATGACATGGATGACAGAGTCTTGTGTGGATAAACTTGACTGGCTTGAGTCCTGACCTTAACCTGACAAAACACCTTTGGGATAAATTAGAGCGAAGACTGCGAGCCAGGCCTTCTCATCCAACATCAATGTGTGAGCTCACAAATGTGCTTCTGGAGGAATGGTCAAAGATTCCCATAAACACACTCTTAAACCTTGTGAAAAGCCTTTACAGAAGAGTTAAAAAACTGTAAAGCGTGGGCCAACATCATATTGAACCTATGGATTATAATAGTGCATATTTATAATTTGGGCGGCGCGGTGGCGCAGTGGTTAGCACCGTCGCCTCACAACAAGAAGGTC
>JAOTQW010064559.1:0-14758 GCA_026260075.1 Sisor rabdophorus
TCCAGCAGACCCCCGTGATCCCGGATTCGGGAATAAGCGGGTAAAGAAGATGAAATGAAATGTTATTAGAATGCTACACGTATCTACGCTTTCCTGCAGATGACAAATGACCTACTTTTTGTATTTTCAATAATACAAAAAACTTTTAAAAAATCACAAAAAATCTTTATTCAGTCATCTTTCATATTCTTTATTCATATCTTTCCTATTTCTAAACTCTGGGTCACGAGGGTCTGCTGGACTCTATTTTATGTAAAAATGCATTTGCAATAGATATTAACTCCTTACATTGTACTAGCAGCTACCTGTCAATTTGGTAGTTTTTAGTTGATTATTGCAAAAAGGTTATTAATCATATTATATTAATTAAGCAGAAAAGACAAAACGTATTTAAACTGCTATAAAATCTACTAATAACATATCTCCCTTAACTCTGAAGGTAAATTCAACATATAAAAATATTAAATTAAAATAAATCATTGTGGCATTTGATATAGTGTGTACACTAAGCGACGGTGCTAACCACTTTGCCACCGCGCCGCCAAGGTGGTTCTTCTCCTTTTGAATTTTAGAATACTGAACTATATTAAAATTTGAACATCTAAAAAGTTTTATTTGTATAGTAATGTAGTAATCATGGATAGTATTAACAGAAATGTATAAAAATAGATTTACAGAACTGCAGCTCTCAATTTATACACCATGGGGCAAATCAGAAAAGACCTGAGAAAAAATCCTGTTTTAGAATTAAGATTAAGGTCTTAACTTACTTATAAACATGTTAATCTGTTTTATATGTTGTGTTTAATATATTAATGTATTTTGAGGCCTATGAGTTTTCAATGATAACCACAAAAACCCCTTTCTCGGTTATGTTAAATTAATTAATCAATAAATAAATTAAAACATAATCTAATGTTAACTATAATACATTACAACTGAAAACTATTTTAGTAAATCATATATAATGTGATTAAGCAAACTTTATCATCAATGTTCAGACTGGTAAAAAGTGAATGATTGCCAGCCTGGAAAAGTTGGCATATCAAATATCAATACCTCTTCATTCCCACTGTATTGGCGGCTGTTTAGCAGGTGTTTTCTACTGCTGGACTGACTGTCACTATGCTTTATCTTTCCTATTTCTCAACAGTAATCAATAGAAACAGTAGAAATGAAAGACCTGGTCGAGCTGCTTGTAAATGTGTGAGAGGATGGGTTAGAAAGTTCTACTAAACAGCTGAATATTTTTACATTTATGCCCCCTACATTCTCAGTCCTCTTTGACACACATTATGTAAACATGAAGTTGTTTAGCTCAGCCTTTGCCTTTGGGCCACTGAAGTTGCCCAAATTATTTAAACAAAATAGTTGTTTAAATGATTGAAACACAATATTTGCTCTTATCCTGAGTGACCTACAATTATCTAATTAATAAAACTGAGGTTAAGGGCCTTGCTCAAAGGCCCAGCGGTTTTAACTTGGTAATGCTGGAAATCAAATCCACAATCTTTCGAGAAGCGATCCAACACCTTAAGTTCACACCTCACAACAAGTAGATGGCAAGGTTTGTTTGCAGGGAAAAAAACACTTTTTTTGTGTGTATTATACTGTAAGAAAATTGTATTTTCAAAGTATAATATTCAATTGGGGCGGCGCAGTGGCGTCCTGGTTAGCACGGTTGCCTCACAGCAAGCAGTTCCAGGTTTGATTCCTGGGTAAGGGGTCTATTTGTGCGGGGTTTGCATGTTCTTACTGTCCTGTGATGAACTGGCAATCTGTCCAGGGTATACACATGCCTCTTGCCCTATGTGTGTTGGGATAGGTTCCAGCAGTATAGAATTGGTATAGAAGATAAACGAATTATTCAAGTAATTAATTTATAATTAATTGTTAAAGAAATTTTCTCAGATTCCCCATCCCGATTCTCCTGATATCACTTGGTATACAAGTGTGTGAGACCATACAATCCCCGACCGACCCCCCTCCGGCAGCAACCTGTATTTAAGCATTACATTTAGATTAAGTGATGGTGTTTGGACAAGGAGGATGTTATACTGACACTGCAATACTTTTGTGCCATGTGCATAACTCTTATAGAAGTACATTCAGTGGGGCAAAAAAGTATTTAGACAGCCAACCATTTGGGCATGTTTTCCCACTTAAAAAGATGAGAGAGGCATTTAATTTTTATAACAGGTATGTCTCAACTATGAAAGACAAAACAAGAAAAAGAAATCCAGAAAATCATGATGTCTGATTTTTTTAAGAATTTACTTGCAAATTATGGTGGAAAATAAGTATTTGGTCACCTACAAACAGGCAAGATTTCTTACTCTCACAGACCTGTAGCTACTTCTGTAAGAGGCTCATCTGTCCTCCAGTCGTTACCTGTATTTATGGCACCTGTTTGGCCTTATCACTATAAAAGACACCTGTCCACAATCTCAAGGAGTCACACTCTAAACTCCACAATGGCCAATACCATGGAGCTGTCAAAGGACACCAGAAACAAGATTGTAGACCTGCACCATGCTGGGAAGACTAAATCTGCAATAGGTAAGCAGCTTTATGTGAAGAAATCAACTGTGGAAGCAATTATTAGCAAATGGAAGACATACGAAACCACTGATAATCTCCCTTGATCTGGGACTCTATGCAAGATCTCACGCCATGGAGTAAAAATGATTACAAGAACAGAGAGCAAAAATCCCAGATCCACACGGGGGGACCTGGTGAATGACCTGCAGAGAGCTGGGACAAAAGTAACAAAGGCTACCATCAGTAACACAATATGCCGCCAGGGACTCAAATCCTGCAGTGCCAGATGTGTTCCTCTGCTTAAGTCAGTACATGTCCAGGCCCGTCTAAAGTTTGCTAGGGAGAATTTGGATGATCCAAAAGAGGATTGGGAGAATGTCATATGGTCGGATGAAACTTAGAACTTTTTGGTAAAAACTGTACTCGTTGTGTTTGGAGAAGAAAGAATGCTGAGTTGCATCCAAGGAACAACATACCTACTTTGAAGCATAGGGGTAGAAACATCATGCTTTGGGGCTGTTTTTCTGAAAAGGGACCAGGACAACTGATCCATGTGAAGTAAAGAATGAAATAGAGCCATGTTTCATCAGATTTTCTTTGAGCATGACAGTGATCCCAAACACACCGCATAGGTAACAAAGGAAGCATTTCTTTTTTACTCATTTTGTTTCCCATAGTTAAGATATACCCATGATGAAAATTACAGGCCTCTGTCATGTTTTTAAGTGGGAGAACTTGCACAACTGGTAGCTGACTAAATACTTTTTGTCCCACTGTATATAGTGCTCACAACATCTGTGTTTATGTTTAGTTTTCATTCATTCATCTTCTATACCCGCTTATTCCTGAACTTAGTCTAATGGGGGTCTGCTGGAGCTTATACCAGCGCACATAGGGTGAGAGGCAGGGGTACACCCTGGACAGGTCGCCAGTCCATCACAGGGCCCGGGATTCGAACCGAGGACCTTCTTGCTAGGAGGCAACGGTGCTAAACACTGTGCCACCACACCGCCCCTATGTTTAGTTTGATATTCATGAATATGGCAATTGTGCTACTATAATGTTGCTTTACATTTCTGTGTGGTGTTTATTTAGTGACTGTCTGTTAAAACATAGTTTAAGAATTTAGTGATTTAAGGGGGTGTACCTTAGTTAAATTACTACATCAGGCACTTGTATATATGTGAAAAAGCGGTATTTTGTATTGAAAGCTGAATAAATGTTTCAAACCAAATTATATGCACCATCTCCCAAAAATCTTGAAACAGTATTCATTTTAAAGCAAATTAAATTCCACCTTTATGCACAATAATTTAGCTTGATAGTTACTAAATAGTTTTTCTTGGTCATTAGAATATATATATATATAGATATATAAAAAACAGACAATGAGATGCAAGTAAAGTAAAATAAAACTGCATCTAACTGAAGTGTTAAGTATCGTTTTACTGAGACACTCTGGTACACTTTTAATTTTAAAAGGGAAAAAACAAGAAGCTAACACACACACACACACATACATTGACTCACCTATAGCGCGTAAACGTCTCTCTTGTTTTGCTTTACAGTTACCGAAAATTTCTGACTGTGTGCTCCAACCTGTTTTTCACTAGGAAGGAAATTCCTTTTAGCCGCTCTCATATAGGATCAAGCGAACTTGACGTTTGCTCGACATTACAATTACTCACGGGGACGTAGAATTTTTTCGCGCGCGCTACAGACCGTGTGCGTGCCCGAGTCCACGACTTGAGCCTCAGTCCCTCTACAACAAACAGAGGTTTTACCGGCGAGACGGCGGAGTCAGTGGTGACGAGTGGGCGTGGTTAACAAAGCTCCACGTCCGCGAGCAGTGTTTTTTTCGAGTTGCGTGGCGTTAACTCACCCCACAAGTACGGTGCGCTACCGTGCAGGGACCTAATGTGTCGTACTACACACACGCAGACCCACACGAATTGAATTTGAAGCCACTTAAGTTTAATAGTCATTTTTCGCGTTACTTTAACAAAACGTCTTCAATCCAAATTAAATTAACACGTTAGTAATATAGTATGCCAACATAGGTTGATTACACAGAAATTAAATATTTTTATTTTTTTAGACTAGGTAGCTGCTTTTCGAACGTCTCACTATCTTCACTGTTACCCTTTCCCCAATGTCCCTTTTTTCCTGTAATTTCATTTCAATCCACCATTTTAAGTTTCTTACTGTCACATTTTCCTAATTATATTTATTTTCACCTGTATCTTAAAACTATTCTCTCCAATACCAGTCTCTGTTCCAGCACTTATCACTTCTTTCCTGACCAAGAAATACTTGAACAGCTGTCATGCTTACAATTTTCTACTTAAGACATTTTTGTTGCACTTGTGTTACAGATTTTTTGAATTGTACTGGTACTGAATTGACTCAGCATCACAAATGTGAATAGGGTTTTGTGACAATTATATTTGAACAGCAGTGTTTTTTATTTTTTTTTGCTGGCTGTGTGTATCTGCTGTTTGTTTGCATGTACATGTGTTTGTATACATGGGTACTTGGATTTAAAACACTAACTTTCTGTAAGATGCTCTACATGTGCGTGACTAAAAAAAACAAATCAGTCTTGCCTCATGCACTGATTTCTTCACTTACAGAATTTTTGTAGTGTCAATATAATTTAATCTTGCCTTGTTTTAGAGCAGTCTGTACAAGTTTACTTAACTAGGTTAAGGTTAGCCAGTCTTTGCCAAATTGCATCTGATGTGTAATAATCTGTTAGGTGTGCTGTAACACACTGCCCTGCTTAATTGTAGGCACAATGGATGCTCAATGCAAATGTCACCAAACATTTCTAAAAAAGGGAATTGTCTTTCTTATGGTTAAATCTGTAACTCTGCAAACTGCACACCCAATGGCCCCTGTTTGGGAATTGGACCTCCCATCTTGGCATGAATAAGGTATTTCTATTCTATTCTTTGTATTTGTTATTTTTTCTTCACACTAGGTGTTTATGATTTTCAGAGTTAGAGTAAAGAGTTGAAGGCAAACAAGTGTGGACATGATGCCTCATTCTGTGTTAGCGTAGACGTAACTAGGCATGTGGTTGTGTGACACTTTTTCAATTCACGTGATCACTTGTTCTAAAAGGCCCAGGAATTTAACTATCTGATTGTGCGTTTGTATTAGGGAGGGGTAGATAGAACTAAAGTGCCTTGAAAATAGTATTCATACCTCAGATTTTTTCACATGTTGTCTACATCCACAAACATAAAACTATTTTATTGAGATATGTGATAGACCAACAAAAAGAAGGGCATAATTTAAGTAGTTTAAATTTGAAATAAAAATGTAAAAATGTATTCATTTATCTTCTATACCCACTTGTTCCCGAACCCGGGGGTCTGCTGGAGCCTATCCCAGTGCACAAAAGGCAGGGGGTACACCGTGGACAGGTCGCCAATCCAATCAACCTAATGCACATGTTTTTGGACTGTGAGAGGAAACAAAAGTACCCAGAGGAAACCCACGCAAGCGCGGAGAGAACATGCAAACTCCGCACACAAAGACCCGGTGCCCGGGATTCGAACCCAGCACCTTCTTGTTGTGAGGCAACCGTGCTAACCACTGCACCAAAGCGCTGCCCAATTGTGATCTGCATTTATTTTCAGCCCCCTGTTGAAATACTTTGTACAGCAAGCTTTCACTGCAGTTGCAGCTGCAAGTCTTCGGGTATGTCTTTACCAGCTTTGTACATCCAAAGAATAAAATTGTCCATTCTTCTTTAAAAAATAGCTCAAGCTTAGCCATATTTAATGGGAAGCATTTGTAACAAGCAATTTTCAAGTCTTGCCACAGATGCTCAATGTGATTTAGGTTGGACTTTGACTGGACTATTCCAACATATGAAATTTTTTTATTCAAACAATTCCATTGTAGCTCTATGTTTAGGGTCATTGTCCTGTTAAAATGTAATCTTTTTGGAAAGGTCCAGTCTCAAGTCTTTTGCAGCCTCTTAACCAGATTTTCTCCAGAAAAAATGCTCAGTATTCTTTGGACAAACACACAATTGCAAATACCAGGAGGTATTTTAAGGTCCAGAATCTAAATGTAAAGTAAAATTTTATATGTTTTATTACAACCCAAATGTCATAAAAGTTGAATAAATTAAAACTAAAAGACTTTCAAATCACATGAACAATATATTGTTCATATATTGTTACATAGATAACATTCATTCATTTATCTTTTATACCTGCTTTTTTCCTAATTCTGTGTCACGGGAGGCAAAAGGCAGAGACACACCCTGGACAGGTCGCCAGTTCATCACAAGGCCACATCTAGACTAACAACCACACACGCACTTATGCTCACGCCTATAAGCAATTTAAAGTTACCAATTAATCTAATGTACATGTTTTTTAAGAAAGGAAAACCAGAGAACCCAGAGTAAACCCACAGTGAGCATGGGAGAACATGCAAACTGTGTAAAGAAAGACCCCTTGTCCAAAAATCAAACCTGGGACCTTCTTGCTGTGAAGAGACAGTGCTAACCACAATGCCACAGCACCCCCCAACAGATAACATTAATGTATAAAATGTATATATGTATGTATGTACATATGTATATAATGTATACATAAAATAAATTAGTCTATCTTAAGGTGGATGCCCATTAAGCCACTACTGTGGGCCCCTGAGCAAGGCCCTTAAACCGCAATTTCTCAGTTGTAAGTCGCTCCGGAAAAATACTTGGGACAGGACATGCTTGCTATAGTGTAGCATCTTTTCCAGACGCCTGTGCTTAAAAGTGCATTGAGTTTCTGGAATTTTGGTGTTAATTCAGCACCTGGAATCTTCTAGTGTGCTGTTGCAAAAGCTGCAGCATGTGGTTTTGGAGTATATGATGCTTTAAAATCCTTTTAGCCCAGAGGACATGGCTTCTTTGATTTTCAACATAAATTTGTACTTGTTTGACTATAGAACACGTACATATGTGCTTCCAATATTGGAGATTTCCTATATATATAGATTTCCTATATATCCTAATCTTTATGCTTTAGTTAGCATCAACAGATGGCAGGGTGGATTGTGTTTACTGACTAGGAAGAATCATGCCAATGAGTGATGCAGTGCCACCTAAATAATTACTAATATTGTGGATATTGTCTTATGTGATTTTAAAGTGTCTTGGTTAATTAAAAAAAACATTTCAAAAGATCTTAACTTTTCTGGAATTAGGGTTGTATAGGTATCAGGGCCCTAATTGCTGGAGTGTGTTTATTTTATAATGTAGTTTTAGCATGTAATATTGGTATGGTTAGCTTTATGGCTGTCTTTGAGATCCTTTAAGGTCTATCTATAAGATTGTTGCAATTTATTTTGCTCTGTGCATAAGAGGCATAGCTTAAGAATTTTTTTCATTTATTATGGAATAACCATAAAGTAATAAAATGTTAATACCCCCTAATCCCTAATCTGCGTAATCCCTACTGTTAGCTAGCATGCCTTTTAACCAACCACTGGTGGTGTTTAGTGTACAACTCTTTTTTTAGATTAATGTGTCTTTTACATGAGCATCATCTGGCAACATGATTAGGAGATACAGCATGTATCTTTACTGACAATCACTACGCAGTGGTGTAGTGGTTAGCTTGGTCGCCTCACAACAAGAAGGTCCTGGATTCAATTCACGGTCTTTTTGTGTAGTTGTTTTCCCCAAGCTTGGGTGGGTTTCCTCCAGGTACTCCGGTTTCCTTCCACAGTCCAAAAGCATGTACGTTAGGTTGATTGGTGACTCTAAATTGCCCATAGGAGTGAATGAGTGCGTGTGGTTGTTTGTCTATATGTGGTCCTGCGATGGACTGGCGACCTGTCCAGGCAGTACCCCTGCCTCCCTGTGCTGGGATAGACTCCAGCAGACCCCTCTGACTCCTGAGCTAGAAAATAAGCAGGTATAAAAGATGAAGAAATAAATGAATTAATAATACCTTCCGTTAAAAAGTGTAAAAAAATCAGAAAGCAGAAAATCATAATTTCGCATTGTTTAAGTTAGTTGGTGTATATTTTTTCATCACGTAATCAAATCTTTTGAGCAATCTTTTAAAAAGCCCTAAATACCATTTTATTTTATTTTATATTGAATTCTTTACAATATCGTTTTGTACAAAAAAGTTTGTTTATAAATGGTGTCGATTTTTACTGTAAAATACTTTTTAAAAAATTTATTAGACTATATACGATACAGGAAGCGTTTTATGGTGTGTGTTTAAAAAAAAAAAGTTTATTTTGTGAACTGTCAAAATTGTTACCACAAATTTAAAAACAAAACAATTTTCATTAAGATTTCATTAGTGCCATGTGCACATTTGGGCTTAAATATTAAATTGGTCAACACTGTAATGTAAAATGTTATAGCAGGGCCACACATAGACAAATAACAACAACACACACAAACTCTTATGGCCAATTAATCCACTTAATGTACATGTTTTTAAACTGTGTGAGGAAACCGGAAAACCCAGAGTAAACCCACACAAGCACTGGGGGACTCAGTGAGACTCAGTGAGACTCGCATAGACACTCCTTGCCCGGAAATTAAACCTGGGACATTTACTTTACATTTACAGCATTTGGCAGACACCCTTATCCAGAGCGACTTACAATTGAGCAATTGGGCTTAAGTGCCTTGCTCAGGAACCCACAGTGGTGGCTTGGTGGTACTGGGAATCGAACCCCTGTCTTTCTGGTATCAATCACTAGGCCACCCCTTCCCCCTTTTTTGCTGTAAGGCAACCGAGAGAACCACTACTAGTAAGATTAAGGCGGTATGTATTTTAATGTGTAATTTAAATACTATTAATATAAATAGATACTATCTATTGCACTGTACGTTCTTTTTTTAATCAAAGTTTACTAAATGAACTGCATTATTACTTAATAATAAATGAAATTATAAATAAAATATTACTTAATATAATAGTAAGGCTTGCTGCATTTTGTTAATGTTGTAGCTGTAAAGCATTGCTTAGATTAGTTGAAGAGCTTGTGAAATTTGTGTAGTCCTCTGTAAAGTTGGCAATAAGTTAATAGGGATCATGCTGTTGTCTGGTAGGTCAGGTATATTCAACAGCTGTATACATTCAAACACTCATCAGAATGATGTTTCTTCTGTGTGTTGTTCTTTTGAAGTAAGGGTTTCAATGCCACAACTAAACAATGAGAATTTTTTTATTTTTAAATATGTCTGTCACTTGAATTTGATAAAGCATTTATATTAATTAAAATCTGGGGTGCGCTTCTGAGACTGGTGATTTAAATAAACTTTAAATGAACTTGGACTCTTCCTGGTATGTTAAATAAAAACCAGTTTCATCATAGCAGTTGTTGGTTTGGGCAAATACACATTGGGATTCATTCAAAGATTTTTTTTGTGTTTATTAGATTGATTAAGGAACCTGAATTTAAAAAAAAAAGTTTTTGGCAGGTGTAAAGAAATTATGTATACTAAGAAAAGAAGTAATCAAATAAGATTGTTAAGTTAAGTATTTCGTGCAACCACGATTTGGCATTGAGCCAGTGCCATTAGGCTGATTACATAAACTAGTAAGCACCTTCACACCTTCTAGCACCATGTAAATATTTTAAGGTCATCTGCAAATGTATGCTTTGCAACATAATTACCCAAAACAAAACAGTGTAATTAGCAAGATGTCTCTGGTATTCTCTCCTATGTTCTAAAACAAGTATTAAAGCTGAGCTTGGAGTTCTGGGCCTTGCCATATAGCTCTGAGAGTAGATACGAAAATCTACTATTACCTCCTTAGTATTGCTAACATTTAGGAGCAAGTTGTTTTTCTGGCACCATCTCTACAGGTTGTTGATTTCCTGTAGGTAGACTGTCTTGTCATTGTTAGAGATCAGGTCCACCACAACTGTGTTATTAAAAAACTTAATGATAATAGTGAAGTTAGAAGAGTTGTTGACGTACAAAATATAGTAAGTTTCAAAACAGTATGGGGAATTTATATTGTAAAATATACTGTGAATATAAAATAAATAAATAAATTGATAAACATACAATTTAAGCAACGTAGTTAACACAGGTACTCTAGAACATTTAAATAAAACTTAATAAAATACAACAAACCATATTTTTAGACACCCATTCATAGATTCATCTTCTACTTGATCCTTGCTTCTTCAGCTCAGGTGGGAGAATCTGTCCATTGCGCAATGTTGTGTACTCCACAAATCTGGTCTTTTCACTTCTATAGAATGCAAAAAGCAAAACATTGTTAAAAGAAAGTCATAAGAAGTTCCAGTTGCAGTTTGCCTCAAGCCAGTGGAAGAAGCTGCTCTGATCAGATGAGTTCAAAGTTAAACTTTTTGGCCTAAATGTGGCAGATTTTTTTGGTGCGTGTGTGGCGGCAATTTACAAATCTATAGTTTGTGAATAAAATAGAACTTTTTCATGTAGTAAACAGTAGGTAAACAGTGTGTAAAAGAAAAACATAGAGACAAGTGAAGCAATTATAAAATGCTTTGACTCATGCTTGCTCGCTTGCTTTAGGATAAGCAAATACACAAGTTTTGCATCATTAAGCCATATCAACAGAATTATATATCACAAAAGTGCTACTGTTTCTTTACTTTGATCATAGTCAATTGTTGTTCATGATGATACTTGGAATTACTTCATTTTAAGTAAGCAGTAACACCTTGGATTGGCTCCTGCTTTAAATTGAATGATTTTCTAAATGTGGTTGTTACAGGCCTGGTTTTGTATGTTAATTCATGGTACTGGTGGATATACTGAGGTTTTAGGTACTCTTGTTCATAAATAAGAAAAATTAAATGACCAAAGATATTAATGACTGTACCACTATATTCAATTCAATTTAGCTTTATTTGTAGAGCGCATTTAACAACAGCCATTGTCTCAAAGCTGCTTTACAGATACATATGCAGGGTGAAATGATAGTTGTTTGTCCCTGGAGACGGTGGCAAGGAAAAATTCCCAAAGGGAAATAAGGAAGAAACCTTGAAAGGAACCAGACTTAACAGTGAACCCATCCTCATTTGGGTGACGGACAGATACAGGGGTTATGAGTGTGTGTGTGTGTGTGTGTGTATGGCAGAATAGAGTCTTAATTGGGGTGTAGAGACGTCCTGGCTTATCCTCACGATGTTCCCCACAGGATATGCTTTATCAGAAAAGGTCCATTAGATCCAGCATGGTCGTAGCACAGGGCATCCCAGGGATGGCATGTATGTGTGAGAGAAATAGAGAGAGAGAAGAGAGGGGGAAAAGACAGGGCAGAACAGTAAGTATTGTTGTGATCACATGATTTGTAATGATATGTATAAAGTGTAGGATGCAGGTAAGAACTTAATTTTGCTATTATGCTAAATAGGAGCCTGAAATTATTTTTATTTTTTTCAATAAGGGTGGAAAGGTAGCTTGATCGAGCTTCGCTAAGAGCTTCCTTGTAACTCTGGAAGCTCTCTTTCCACGCTGCCCAGTCCTAGCTGTTGGTTTGCCTCCATTTTCTTTCAAGTTTTCTCACGCTCTGTTTTAGCGTGTGTGATCATTGAACTCTTATCTCTAATCATTTTCCTTTTTTTTGGAGCTACAACATTTAAAGTGTTGCGAAAAGCTAACTCTAAATAGCCAGTCGCCTGGTCGAGTTCTGTAGGGTTAGATGATGATCCAATTGTGGAGGAAACATTAGGGAAGTACCTGTGGTCATAGATGTGTAAGTACGTTTAATGCTTTAGCGCGGTCCTGCATGTAAGTTCTGATTACTATGATACTCATTATAAAGGAAATTAGGCTAGTAATAATAACCCTTTTATCTGTCTTTCTTAACACCAAGGACTTTAATTCCATTGTATGACTCCGATACGAGCCTTCTTATAATGTCAGCAAAGGTGAGATATGTTGTGTTTTGTTTTCCCTTAATTTTTTTAAAATATTTATTATTGTTTATTAATGTTACTATTCCTACCAACTAGGGAGACAGTGTAATCAACTGTTTTGAGGTTTCCACAAGCGAGCCCTGTCTTCCACAAGGTTAGACTTAATAGTAATTTAGCCTTGATTAAAGTATACCAAATACCATATTCAATATGATATAAGATTACTGTTATAACTGTATTTGTATTTTAGTGAGCTATTGCCTGTCTGATGTGCCCACCCGTGGATTAACACTGGTGCCAAAATTGGCACTAGACATAGGCAACTGTGAAGTGCTGCGGGTGATGCAGTTGACTGACAATTTTATAATCCCAATCAGCTACCAGGTTCTACGCAAGGTAAGAGATTGCATGAAAAGCAAAGCTTTTGACTAGTAAACTAACATCCGAAAAAGTTAATTCTGGCTTGAATTCAATTTTAGCTTTCTATATAGATTCAGATCAGACAGTTTGCCCATGCTGAGCCCTGTATACTTCTGAAAATGCCTGCAAATTTTATACATATTAAATGATAAAATTTTTGGTATAGAATAGACATGCAGGATTTTTGACAGTGACTGTTTTTGACAGTGCTGAAAGTCAGAAATTATCCCAAGGGCATTTGATTAGATTTAGACTAGGAAGGTATAACTAAATAAAACCAAATGTATTTATTTTCGTTGTTGCATGCTGGATTGACAATAAAAAGATGGTGATTAATTAGCACATACTTATAAGAGGTGTTATGACTCACTGAGGCGATACGTATTTAGAACACAAGTGCAGTTTATTAACAAAGTGGCAAAGAAAACTAGACTTGACTTGACTAGAGCTAACAAAAAACATGAACTTGACTTCACATAAACATAAACATTACCTTTAACACAAAGTTACTAGGTTACCAGGAAATATAAATACATAAGACAGATCAATGAGAAGACAACACAAGGGGCACAAGATGGCATGACAGGATAGACCAGAAAGTAGACCAGGAAGTAAAGATATGCATAACAAAACAAGAAACAAACATAAACATGCATAACAAAAACAAGAAACAAACATGAATATAACCATTAAACATGTTCATGTTTAATGGTTACATTTATAATTATTTTCTTGTTTCAGAACATAATAGAACATAATTAAGCAGGACAAAAACCTTACACCATGATATTGATTGAATTATTGCCTAGCAGGCCCAAAATATACATTCTATCATTTATGTGTGTATTTGTGTGTGTGGCAGGCAGGGCAGGACTTTCATGCAGACCTATATCCAGACACTGCTGGTCATGCAGCACCCATGACGGCAAAAGAATGGTGGCAAGGAATAAATAAGCAAGTATGGACTAGCTCTAAAATCAGAAATGGATTTTTAAACTTGAATTTAAATATATATATATATATATATATGATTGCACTTAATTTAATGAGTATTTCACATTGAAAACTTGATTTCAGTTGATAAAGGAATTTTTCATTTACACACCTACATTTTCCCACATTTATAACAGGTGAAAAAGGTCAGCCTCCACCCTGAAAAGAGGACAGAGGGAGAAGTTCAACCAGCTAAGCAGTTTACAGCAAATGAGGCATCTTATGAAAAAAGTAAAGAGGTTTGTGAAAATGAGAATTGTCTCTTTTGAAGAAAACAAGTGTGTTTGGAAATGCTGAAAGACCCAGCCACGTTTCATCTTCACTGCCCTTGCTGATGGAATAAGGTTTTCACTTAAAATCACCTTCACATGGATCAGTCTTCCTGGTTCCTTTAAAGCAGGATGTTTCCACCCCCATGCTTCACAGAAGTTATGGTGTTCTTTGGATGCAACTCAGCATTCTTTTTTTTCTCCTAACACGATGAGTGGAGTTTTTAGCAAAAAGTACTATTTTGGTTTCATCTGACAATATGACATTCTCCCAATCATCGTCTGGATCATCCAAATGCTCTCTAGCAAACTTTAAACTTCTACTTGTTTAAGCAGGGGGGACACGTCTGGCACTGCAGGATTTTAGTCTCTGCAGCATATTGTATTACTGATGGTAGCGTTTGTTACTCTGGTCCCAGCTCTCTGCAAGTCATTCAATAGATCCCCCGATGTTTTCTGGGATTTTATGCTCACTGTTTTTGTGATCATTTTGACCTCACGGTGAGATCTTGCATGGATTTCTTTACACCATGCTGCTTATTTCAATTCAATTCAGCTTTATTTATAGAGCACTTTTAACAACAGTCATTGTTTCAAAGCTGCTTTACAGATACATATACAGGGTGAAATGATAGTTG
>JAOTQW010064564.1:0-5000 GCA_026260075.1 Sisor rabdophorus
GGACCTTCTTGTTGTGAGGCGACGGTGCTAACCACTGCGCCACCGCGCCGCCTGAATTGATATCTCCCAACTTCTAATTGACTGAACAAACCCAATTTAGGTAATCATCAATCGTAAGGGTGGAGATAGCTGAAGAACAAGGACGGATAACTAACTCAAGAAATATGGGCTACCCAATTCATGTTGCAGCTAGAGCTCTAAAGCATTTCCTGTATTTTAGGTGTGGGTTCTGGCACCTCCTAAATCTTCCAAAAGAGCTTAACCTTTACATCAAGATCAAGATTCAAAACCTGAATCGGTAAAAAGGATACAGTCCTTCATGACAAAGTTGTTCTGTTCAAGGTGCTGCCATTTCTTTTCCAGATTGGTCAGCTTTGGGACAAAAGAGACAGATTTCTAGCCCGTCAGTGGGGTTTAAAGCAAAGCGTAAATCTTCAAAAGTCATCCATTACATGTTTTCTTTTTTTAAGTAAGCAATTTGCTTGATGTGTTGATCAGAAAACCGGTAGAAGCAAGTCCAACAGTCCCATGACAAACCCACCATGTTTGGATTGTAGACGTCGGATTGCCGCCATGTGACGGTCCTTAAAAGGTTCTTATCAAAAACAAAAAACATTTCAGAAAGATGAAGGGGTCCTTAAGTGGGTATGTGGA
This sequence comes from Sisor rabdophorus, assembly GCA_026260075.1. Taxonomy (NCBI): domain Eukaryota; kingdom Metazoa; phylum Chordata; class Actinopteri; order Siluriformes; family Sisoridae; genus Sisor; species Sisor rabdophorus. The sequence goes on from JAOTQW010064564.1 coordinate 655, forward strand.
AAAAAAAGAGATGTCTAACATGAGAACCATGAGAGTATGGAAATGTCTGAAGTATCTGAGGACATAATCGTCGCTCGCTCTCTATCAGCATAACAACAGCGTAAATGTGCTGGCTGTACAGAACCATTTCCTCTATAGATAGGCACAGAGATGTGTTGCCAAGACTGCTGTGAAGACTGTAAGCTTGGACCTTTAGCCTATATAACAGCAAAAGCATCAGGAAATGATACCCCACCCAGAAATAATGCAGTGGTGGGACGCAGTCAGCTGCTTGCTAAGTGTTGACACAAAAAAGGTACAGTACAGGAACTATTACAGCTACATAGTAATGCTTGGGTTAAGTAGATGAAAAATGGTTAGCTGCTAGCCGTGTGTGTGTGTGTGTGTGTGTGTGTGTGTGTCTAACCTGTGTGTGAGTCTCGTTCTCTTGCAACTGTGCTGCAAGGGTCTCATATTCCTGATTCATCTTTTGGGTAACCTTCTTAAAGGTATCTCTTCTGTTCATTAGAGACAATCGTTCTTCCTGCAGCTTCTGCAACAAACAGGATCATCTTGAAGGGAGATGTTTATCTCGGGTCATTACAGCAATCTGATTGTGTACTATGCTTTTATGTGCAAAGCCAACCGATAAACTTTTTTTTTGGGGGGGGGGGGGGTCTACTGTCTCACACAAGCTGGAGTCATCTACCTTCATTTTCTGCTCTCCGGAGACTTTTAGAGCATCCAGATCACGGTAGGTCTTCAGGCCCTCTGTCATCTCCTGAATCTTTTCTTTAAGACTGTTCATCTCCGATTGTACTTTTTCCTCCAGACGCTCTACGTTCAGCAAGTCCTGCTGCAGACGTTCGCACTCTAATCAGACACAATATAGACTTCACTGTTACACTTCAATTCCAGACTTATCCAGTTATACAGTATGTGTGTTGCACAGTGAAAACCATCGTACAAAAAATGAAACACCTGCTGGTGAGTCGTAACAGGACACTAATCACTAAGAAGATGGCGCGGTGTGAGAAGTTGTCCTGCAGTCATTATCTGCAGTTCGAATCATGAATCTTTTACAGCAAATAAAACGAATCATTTTTTGAGTCATTAAAAAGATAAAATAATCATGTTTTCCGTCCTGAACCTATGGGTCAATACAAAATGAACGAATCTTTCTATTAGACGAACCGTTGTATTAAGGATTTGTTTGAACTAAACGAATCGTTTGTGAATGACACACTATTAAATGTGCAAAATTTTACCCACTGGATGAACTGAAACTTTTTAACCAAAGCTCTCCAGTGAGCGGTTCTTCGCTCCCGCAACTTCGCTAGTGGGTTCGGGGAGGCAGGAAGGGGAAAAGGGCCAGTTCCTCCTGATAGGCAACAGGCCTGCGTCTGTGTTTGGAGTGGTGTACGAGTGTATGTGTGTCGTATGTAACGTGTAATCAAAATGCCCGGTCAGCATTTTTTAAGCATTTTTGGCTGCTTCCTACACTTGGGATTTTTCTTTTACCCACCACTCGAGCCGTTCGAGGCTCTCTCTCTCTTTCACACACACACACACATAGACACACACACACACACACACACACACAAGGCAAAGAACACTTTACACAGATTCCTGTGTGATGAATATCTTAGACAGGGTTTCGAAAAATATTTACACAGCAGCATTGCAGCATTCCAGTTTTTTTCTCCTTTTAATAAAGCTGATTATAAGTGTTCGGCGCATTTTTTGCTGCAGTACAGATCCTTATATAGACATAAACACAATATTGTGAAACAAAGGTTTGAAATAAAGTGGAATGTATTTAAAACTTCGATGTTCTATTATGTATTTTTTTTTATTTAGCAGACAAACATATTAGTGCTTCTCATCACGGGATTTAAGTTTTGTCTTTTTTTCTTGAAGGTTTAGAATCCTGTGTAGAAACAATTGCTAAACCACATGTCAATTATTTAACCAAAGCACCTCACCAGATTTGAGACTGGCTAACGGGCTAGAACTTTAAGTTATAACAGTTGGGTCAATATATGTACTTAGGATCTAATGGTTTGTTTAACACTCGTGGAGTCGCAAACTCATGGCATGCTTAAGGGCATTTTTTGCCCTTATGAATAGAACAGAGAGTGATGAAATGGTGGGGAGAGGGGGGGACAAGAAGACCCGAGCCAGGACCAAACCCAAGTCAACACTTTAACCCACTACACCACATCAAGACCCATTAAAGGTTCACTTTGATGCTAGACAATATGATGTGCATTGCAATAACACCATTTAATCCCTGCTAGGTTTCTTCTGGCCTCCAGCAGCCTGTTCCTCTAAAGCGAAGCTACTTTTTAGCCGACTCTCAAAGCGCACTGCTGGAAGATAAACAAACAGGGTGCGGAGGAACAATGCTCGGTGGTCCCGAGAATAGAGCGCCTCAGAGGAAATGGGGCGGCACTGTGGAGATAAGACGATACTGAAGAGTGGGAGGGGTACGGCAGCTCCAACGTGTCTCATACACAAAGGAAGGAAAGCCTGTTGGCTGAGCATCAGCCACTATTTAGAAACACATAACAGGGAGTGATGGAGGAGGATGTGGTGCTCGGGAGTGGATACGAGCGGTGTTGCCGACCTATTCGGATTTGAGTTAGCTTTCTCCAGGGGCTAGCGCTTGTGTGGTCGATCCTCCTCCTCTGTTATTACAGGTCATGTGCGGTAGCAGCTGATATCTGTTCCGAAAAGAACAGAATGTGGGGTAAAGAAATAAGGTTGGCTAAAGTTGGGCATTTCATTAATTATGCTTTTAAACACTGGATAAAAAAGTCCATTTTTATTCATTATCAATTACTGTCTAATTCCTAATTCTGATTGTTCAGCAGCTTCGGCAGTATTGTGGCTTTACAATTTATATTTACGAAATGGAAAGGGAGATATTTGTACCCACTAAATCCCCCTGAAGTACAGAAAGAACATCAACACTCGGAAACAAATCCCCATCCCAAGAGTTGTGGACCCCCTAGAGTTAGAGTTTGTTGGTGTAAAGGAAGGCAAGAGTTTTTCTACTAAAGTAACTATAAATGTGTAGGTGTGTCTGACCAGAGGAAAGTCCATCTGCTGTACTCTGAGATTTCTGCATCTCCATCTCTTTAAAGCTGAGGTCTTCCTGCATGGACTGGAGCTCATGGGGACTGACGGCCGCCAGAAGATTCATCCGATTCATCATCTGGTAAAAAAACAGAGCCCTTACGATCCTGACTTAAGGAATCACCTTCTACCAGAAGCGCCCCCCCAAAAAAAATCACACAACACAAACACATTAAATGTTTGACAAGCGAACGCCAGTGATTGAAACCGTTGATTCCTACTCTGCTAGACTGCTCCAGCAAAACCACAATATTAGCCTGGGTCTCCTTAATGTGCTCCGTTTCCTGAGCTTGGGTTGTGTCGAAAGCCTCCAGGTAAGCTGTGAAAACATGCCCGGAAATCATTAAAAAAAAAAAACGTTACACAATTAGGCGGGGAAAACTTAAAGGCGTGTACCTACCGTCGATTTCTTCTTCTTTTTTCTGCAGCTCTTTATACTTTTGTGTTCGTTCACCTGTAAATGAGAGATAATAATATATACATTTTATTTAGGTTTCAACTACCGGTTATACCATAAACATATAACCATCGAATAAAACATATCTAACTGTCATATATTGTGTATAACTGTTATACCCTATCTAACTATCAGTTATAACAGTTATACAATATATTACCTAGTTTAATTGATGTTATAACATATCCAACTAACTGTTTAAGATTGCGTATAAGTTAACTTATTAACTCTAAGCTTAACTCTAACCCTTTTGCATTTTTACTAAAAAAAACAATCCTGTTTAATTTATACGATTTTGGATCCATGGGGGACCTCAATTTTGGTCCCCAACGTGACACGATTCAGGTTTGGGTCCCCATCCGGCTGAATTAACCCCCCCCCACACACACACACACAAAAAAAATAGGGGAAAGAAGGGAAACAATCAAGAAAAACAGCTAGACGTCTTGACACAAACCAACAGTGTGTAAGTATTTTAGAACAGGCTGAACAAAGTATCAGCGGGGTCCCCTTCCTCTCTACACACACACACACCTCTATCGCTTCTCTCTACTGTCTCTTGTCTTTCATTAGACACAATTCAGGAGAGATGCATTTTTTTGGAAGCAGCCCAAAAGCACTTTAAGGGGGTTATGGTCAGTTTAGTGCAAACAGCCTCCAGAGGAAACAAAGCCTAATTGCTGAGTGTTTACACACTGAACTGAAATCTGTCCTAGGGGCTTTCCCAGAAATTCCGACAAAAGCGTGAGCACATATATCATGAAACCAT
>JAOTQW010064564.1:10000-14758 GCA_026260075.1 Sisor rabdophorus
TGTGTGTAGAGAGGAAGGGGACCCCGCTGATACTTTGTTCAGCCTGTTCTAAAATACTTACACACTGTTGGTTTGTGTCAAGACGTCTAGCTGTTTTTCTTGATTGTTTCCCTTCTTTCCCCTATTTTTTTTGTGTGTGTGTGTGTGGGGGGGGGTTAATTCAGCCGGATGGGGACCCAAACCTGAATCGTGTCACGTTGGGGACCAAAATTGAGGTCCCCCATGGATCCAAAATCGTATAAATTAAACAGGATTGTTTTTTTTAGTAAAAATGCAAAAGGGTTAGAGTTAAGCTTAGAGTTAATAAGTTAACTTATACGCAATCTTAAACAGTTAGTTGGATATGTTATAACATCAATTAAACTAGGTAATATATTGTATAACTGTTATAACTGATAGTTAGATAGGGTATAACAGTTATACACAATATATGACAGTTAGATATGTTTTATTCGATGGTTATATGTTTATGGTATAACCGGTAGTTGAAACCTAAATAAAATGTATATATTATTATCTCTCATTTACAGGTGAACGAACACAAAAGTATAAAGAGCTGCAGAAAAAAGAAGAAGAAATCGACGGTAGGTACACGCCTTTAAGTTTTCCCCGCCTAATTGTGTAACGTTTTTTTTTTTTAATGATTTCCGGGCATGTTTTCACAGCTTACCTGGAGGCTTTCGACACAACCCAAGCTCAGGAAACGGAGCACATTAAGGAGACCCAGGCTAATATTGTGGTTTTGCTGGAGCAGTCTAGCAGAGTAGGAATCAACGGTTTCAATCACTGGCGTTCGCTTGTCAAACATTTAATGTGTTTGTGTTGTGTGATTTTTTTTGGGGGGGCGCTTCTGGTAGAAGGTGATTCCTTAAGTCAGGATCGTAAGGGCTCTGTTTTTTTACCAGATGATGAATCGGATGAATCTTCTGGCGGCCGTCAGTCCCCATGAGCTCCAGTCCATGCAGGAAGACCTCAGCTTTAAAGAGATGGAGATGCAGAAATCTCAGAGTACAGCAGATGGACTTTCCTCTGGTCAGACACACCTACACATTTATAGTTACTTTAGTAGAAAAACTCTTGCCTTCCTTTACACCAACAAACTCTAACTCTAGGGGGTCCACAACTCTTGGGATGGGGATTTGTTTCCGAGTGTTGATGTTCTTTCTGTACTTCAGGGGGATTTAGTGGGTACAAATATCTCCCTTTCCATTTCGTAAATATAAATTGTAAAGCCACAATACTGCCGAAGCTGCTGAACAATCAGAATTAGGAATTAGACAGTAATTGATAATGAATAAAAATGGACTTTTTTATCCAGTGTTTAAAAGCATAATTAATGAAATGCCCAACTTTAGCCAACCTTATTTCTTTACCCCACATTCTGTTCTTTTCGGAACAGATATCAGCTGCTACCGCACATGACCTGTAATAACAGAGGAGGAGGATCGACCACACAAGCGCTAGCCCCTGGAGAAAGCTAACTCAAATCCGAATAGGTCGGCAACACCGCTCGTATCCACTCCCGAGCACCACATCCTCCTCCATCACTCCCTGTTATGTGTTTCTAAATAGTGGCTGATGCTCAGCCAACAGGCTTTCCTTCCTTTGTGTATGAGACACGTTGGAGCTGCCGTACCCCTCCCACTCTTCAGTATCGTCTTATCTCCACAGTGCCGCCCCATTTCCTCTGAGGCGCTCTATTCTCGGGACCACCGAGCATTGTTCCTCCGCACCCTGTTTGTTTATCTTCCAGCAGTGCGCTTTGAGAGTCGGCTAAAAAGTAGCTTCGCTTTAGAGGAACAGGCTGCTGGAGGCCAGAAGAAACCTAGCAGGGATTAAATGGTGTTATTGCAATGCACATCATATTGTCTAGCATCAAAGTGAACCTTTAATGGGTCTTGATGTGGTGTAGTGGGTTAAAGTGTTGACTTGGGTTTGGTCCTGGCTCGGGTCTTCTTGTCCCCCCCTCTCCCCACCATTTCATCACTCTCTGTTCTATTCATAAGGGCAAAAAATGCCCTTAAGCATGCCATGAGTTTGCGACTCCACGAGTGTTAAACAAACCATTAGATCCTAAGTACATATATTGACCCAACTGTTATAACTTAAAGTTCTAGCCCGTTAGCCAGTCTCAAATCTGGTGAGGTGCTTTGGTTAAATAATTGACATGTGGTTTAGCAATTGTTTCTACACAGGATTCTAAACCTTCAAGAAAAAAAGACAAAACTTAAATCCCGTGATGAGAAGCACTAATATGTTTGTCTGCTAAATAAAAAAAAATACATAATAGAACATCGAAGTTTTAAATACATTCCACTTTATTTCAAACCTTTGTTTCACAATATTGTGTTTATGTCTATATAAGGATCTGTACTGCAGCAAAAAATGCGCCGAACACTTATAATCAGCTTTATTAAAAGGAGAAAAAAACTGGAATGCTGCAATGCTGCTGTGTAAATATTTTTCGAAACCCTGTCTAAGATATTCATCACACAGGAATCTGTGTAAAGTGTTCTTTGCCTTGTGTGTGTGTGTGTGTGTGTGTGTGTCTATGTGTGTGTGTGTGTGAAAGAGAGAGAGAGCCTCGAACGGCTCGAGTGGTGGGTAAAAGAAAAATCCCAAGTGTAGGAAGCAGCCAAAAATGCTTAAAAAATGCTGACCGGGCATTTTGATTACACGTTACATACGACACACATACACTCGTACACCACTCCAAACACAGACGCAGGCCTGTTGCCTATCAGGAGGAACTGGCCCTTTTCCCCTTCCTGCCTCCCCGAACCCACTAGCGAAGTTGCGGGAGCGAAGAACCGCTCACTGGAGAGCTTTGGTTAAAAAGTTTCAGTTCATCCAGTGGGTAAAATTTTGCACATTTAATAGTGTGTCATTCACAAACGATTCGTTTAGTTCAAACAAATCCTTAATACAACGGTTCGTCTAATAGAAAGATTCGTTCATTTTGTATTGACCCATAGGTTCAGGACGGAAAACATGATTATTTTATCTTTTTAATGACTCAAAAAATGATTCGTTTTATTTGCTGTAAAAGATTCATGATTCGAACTGCAGATAATGACTGCAGGACAACTTCTCACACCGCGCCATCTTCTTAGTGATTAGTGTCCTGTTACGACTCACCAGCAGGTGTTTCATTTTTTGTACGATGGTTTTCACTGTGCAACACACATACTGTATAACTGGATAAGTCTGGAATTGAAGTGTAACAGTGAAGTCTATATTGTGTCTGATTAGAGTGCGAACGTCTGCAGCAGGACTTGCTGAACGTAGAGCGTCTGGAGGAAAAAGTACAATCGGAGATGAACAGTCTTAAAGAAAAGATTCAGGAGATGACAGAGGGCCTGAAGACCTACCGTGATCTGGATGCTCTAAAAGTCTCCGGAGAGCAGAAAATGAAGGTAGATGACTCCAGCTTGTGTGAGACAGTAGACCCCCCCCCCCCCCAAAAAAAAAGTTTATCGGTTGGCTTTGCACATAAAAGCATAGTACACAATCAGATTGCTGTAATGACCCGAGATAAACATCTCCCTTCAAGATGATCCTGTTTGTTGCAGAAGCTGCAGGAAGAACGATTGTCTCTAATGAACAGAAGAGATACCTTTAAGAAGGTTACCCAAAAGATGAATCAGGAATATGAGACCCTTGCAGCACAGTTGCAAGAGAACGAGACTCACACACAGGTTAGACACACACACACACACACACACACACACACACGGCTAGCAGCTAACCATTTTTCATCTACTTAACCCAAGCATTACTATGTAGCTGTAATAGTTCCTGTACTGTACCTTTTTTGTGTCAACACTTAGCAAGCAGCTGACTGCGTCCCACCACTGCATTATTTCTGGGTGGGGTATCATTTCCTGATGCTTTTGCTGTTATATAGGCTAAAGGTCCAAGCTTACAGTCTTCACAGCAGTCTTGGCAACACATCTCTGTGCCTATCTATAGAGGAAATGGTTCTGTACAGCCAGCACATTTACGCTGTTGTTATGCTGATAGAGAGCGAGCGACGATTATGTCCTCAGATACTTCAGACATTTCCATACTCTCATGGTTCTCATGTTAGACATCTCTTTTTTTTCCACATACCCACTTAAGGACCCCTTCATCTTTCTGAAATGTTTTTTGTTTTTGATAAGAACCTTTTAAGGACCGTCACATGGCGGCAATCCGACGTCTACAATCCAAACATGGTGGGTTTGTCATGGGACTGTTGGACTTGCTTCTACCGGTTTTCTGATCAACACATCAAGCAAATTGCTTACTTAAAAAAAGAAAACATGTAATGGATGACTTTTGAAGATTTACGCTTTGCTTTAAACCCCACTGACGGGCTAGAAATCTGTCTCTTTTGTCCCAAAGCTGACCAATCTGGAAAAGAAATGGCAGCACCTTGAACAGAACAACTTTGTCATGAAGGACTGTATCCTTTTTACCGATTCAGGTTTTGAATCTTGATCTTGATGTAAAGGTTAAGCTCTTTTGGAAGATTTAGGAGGTGCCAGAACCCACACCTAAAATACAGGAAATGCTTTAGAGCTCTAGCTGCAACATGAATTGGGTAGCCCATATTTCTTGAGTTAGTTATCCGTCCTTGTTCTTCAGCTATCTCCACCCTTACGATTGATGATTACCTAAATTGGGTTTGTTCAGTCAATTAGAAGTTGGGAGATATCAATTCAGGCGGCGCGGTGGCGCAGTGGTTAGCACCGTCGCCTCACAACAAGAAGGTCC
>JAOTQW010064640.1:0-14736 GCA_026260075.1 Sisor rabdophorus
CTCTGGATAAGAGTGTCTGCCAAATGCTGTAAATCAAAATCAACTTTTACAATCTGGCTTTTAACCACTTTACATAGCTGAGACAGCTTTAATTAAAATCACTAATGACATTTTAATATTTGCTGACAATGGGCTTTTAACTCTACTAATTTTATTGGACTTGAGCTCAGTTTTCAATACAAACTCTTCACCATCCTCACTGATAAATTTCAGTTGGTATTTCTCACTTCAAAGTGGTTAACTTCTTATTTTTCTGATTGCCTAGGAGAGTCCTGGATAGCAATCTCTTTCCAGTCACATATCGATAACATCACCCATTCTGTCTATTTTCATCTCAGGAACATTAACCATCTTCGTTCCTTAACTTACTTTTCATACAGCAGCCTTTTTTGTTAATAGCCTGGTTTCCAGACTTGACTACTGTAACTCTCTTTTATATAGTCTCCCCCCAAAAATTCTCCACAAGCTACAAAATTCTGCAGCCTGATCATTAACCGAACACGCTCTTATAAACCACATTACCCCTGTCCTGCAGCAGCTTCAGTGGCTGCTTCTTCAGTTCAGGATTTAGTTTAAGATTTTGTTGCTTGTACTTAAATCTGTCCATAACTCTGCTCCTACTTATCTTACCACTCTCTTTCATATCACTGCACACTCGCGTTCTCTTTGCTCCTCACCTTCAATTTGCCCTCAGCTTGCCTGTCCACCATAGGAAGCAGACCCAACAGTGGCTCCTGCCTGACATCACACAACACTTCCTGTTTTTAAATCCAGGCTTAAAACATATCTGTTTAAAATAGCTTATTCTATTTACCTGCTTCTACACATCCTTTTATATCTAATATATATGTTATTTCCAGGCAAGGGGTTTTTCTGTGTGGAGTTTGTGTGTTACAGTAGTTTACAGGAGTTAAAGTATAAGGTACAAAATTTTTCGCCAATTTTCATTTATTAGCACTAAAAAGTTGAGCTTTGGATGCCGTAGGCATCGTTCCTAAAGAATCTATTTCATTTGCAACCTACCCCTTTGTGCCACTTGGCAGTAATTTCATAAACAACTATGATACTTTGAATCAACATTGCTTCGACATCTGTCCCTTCAAAATTGTGTACAACCACAGTTCATACAAAATTCTAAATTTATGCACTTAAATGTGCTTTTACATAATCACAATTTTAATTATTAAGACTTTGTTTACATGTATTAAATCAGTTGTTTGTGGGCATAATATTTAAAAATGAGACTGGCATAAATGTAGAAAAAGCTACTGCTAAAGCTTGCCTAAGAGAGCACCACTTCTTTTAAGGAAAGAAGAAATCTATCAAGTTAAAAGAAACGAAAGTGTCCTAAAGTGGTGAAAACACCATGTGGTGGGGAGTATCTCATCTGACATGCACTATAAACTATAAACTATATACCTGCTCATTCCCTAATTCTGGGTCACAGGATTTTCTGGAGCCTACCCCAGTACACATTAGGTTGAGAGGTAGAGGGAAACACCCCACCAGTCAACCGCAGAGCAACATACAGATAACTACACAAACACATTCACTCCTATGGACAATATAGAGTCACTAATCAATCTAATGTACATGTTTTTGGGCTGTGGGAAGAAACAGAGGTACCTGGACAAAACCCACGTAAGCGTAAGGAGAACATGCAAACTCCACACAAAAAGACCCCGTGTGCTGGAATCAAACCAATGACCTTCTTGTTGTAAGGGCGACCGTGCTAACCACTACGCCACCGCGCCGCCACTCACATTTCTCTTTCACTAAAATTTCTTCCTCTACCGCAGCGCGGCGCTATGGGCAGTTTAGTGGACCAGGTACTCCTGTTTTACCCTGTCAAAGAAACACTAAACCTTGAGCCAATAGCTTGTGAGTAGGAGCTGTGATAGGGCATTCGATTCACTAAATGTAGCGAACGAATAGGCTCATTACTGACTGAGTCGTTGTTTTGAATCTGAACGAGACTGAGTTTAAGGAACCGAATAAACTGGAACACTAGTGCGTGTCGTTTGTGAATGAGAAGAACCCAGGTAAACTCGTCTCGTGTTGGCATATTCGCAGCAAAATAAGAAATTTACACTTAACCATTGTACGGAAAACAGTAATAAATAATAATAAGTGTAATAACGCACCGTTTATTAAATATAACAATGACAGGTTAACATTGTCTTGTTTTATTTAAGCGCTGTTGTTTTATGTTTAAACTCTATATCAGTATTGAGAAGCTCAACGATGAATTTTGAAGCATTTTTGTACGTCGCTCTGGATAAGAGCGTCTGCTAAATGCTGTAAAAGTAAACTGATTTCGACCGTATTGATTAAATAACAAATAGCATTCTAGATTAGGCTGTAAAGGGGCATGTGATTTGTTGGATCAACTTAACAATTACGCCACTCACTGACTGAGAGAATCTCGTTCCTAAACAAACCGAGCGAAATAAACGATTTAAATCGGTCAACATGTGAGTCAGTTTCATTCATCAATCCGTAGCGGATTGAAAAAGCGGATGTAAAGCGCAGTAGGTTGTACTGTATCTGTATGCTGTTATAGAATCATCTGCGAATTGTATTTATTTAATGTAAATTAGGCACACATTTTAATAAAGCCAAGTAAATAGTAATACAGTACATTTGTTGACTCTAGACGTACCTACATAAAACACTCCCTTACTCCCCCCGCTGGCGTATATATGTAATTTGACGAAATTGTTACTGAACAAATAATCTGAGTGAATTGTTTTGTTAAAAGAACTAAAATAAATAAATCTTAAAATAATTACATTTTCCATCGGTACCCCTTTTTGTTGACTTCTGGAAATCTAACAGCAGCTGTCTGACAGGTTCCTCAGGATCTTTTCTGGCATCTGAACACCTCAACTCTGGTTAGAAAGGCACAACAGTGTCTTTACTTACTAAGAAGATTTTAAAAACGATGTCTCCCAAGATTCTGATCAACTTACCACTGAATTATTGAGAGCATCCTGACTACCTTGTGGTATGGCGGCTCTACAGTGTGTAAAAAGAAATGTCTAAAAAGGGTGATGAAAAGAAGAACACAATACCAGCAATACCAGCAGGTTCAGGGCCATTTTTTTTCCCACAACCATAAATCTTCTGAACTCTGTTACACCATCAGAACACTCATATCTGCCTCACTGTATACATTCTGTTTTATTTTTCTGTATAACACAGTTTATTTATAATGCAGATTATATTTACTACACTAACCTGTATAAAAACTATATGCTCTCTGTACAGTGTATGCAATAGACACTTTCGCCTAAAGGTTTACATGCTGTAAATAATTGCACATGTGTGCAGATTGGGCTTCTTTTGATTATGTCAGTCTGTAAAGCAAGTAAGTTTATACAAATTTTTTCATGTTTAAACAGCTCGCCTTTTGGGCTAGTACTTTTTTACACTGTAGTTTGGCTGGAGATTTTTTTATCCAATTTGCCAACACTGATGTAATGACTTCATCTGAAGCAGGTAGTTTGATTATTATTAGTTATTTCATTAACTAACCTAGACATGATACAACTGACTTAACATGGCTTAATTGACTTACCATAGCTAAGCTTATACAGCATTAACATAACAACAAACATGAGCTTACCTAGAATAAACTTGACATAAATCTGTTACTCGTGTGATAATCCACACACTGTGGTAGAGACTTCAAAGTACTGTGTAAGTCTGCTAAATGCTGTAAATGTAAATCTAAATGTCAGAAAATATTTTGGTTCAACCGGTCTTTAAATATTCTCTTTTTAAGCAAGATAAATAAAAACCATAAAAATAAACAAAAGCCTGTTTTATTTCACAATCTTATTTTTTGTGTGGGGCGGCGTAGTGGTTAGGACATTCACTTCACAACAAGAAAGAAGGTCCTGGGTTCAAATCCCGGGCTTGGGATGTTCTCCCCATGCTTGCGTGGGTTTCGTCCAGGTAACTCTGTTTCCTCCCACAGCCCAAAAACATGTACATTAGGTTGATTAGTAACTTTAAATTGCTCATAGGAGTGAATGTGCAGTTATCTGTATGTGGCCCTGCAATGGACTGGCGACCTGTCCAGAGTGTATCCCCCTGCCTCTTGCTCTATGTTCGCTGGGATATGCTTCTATTATTTAAAAATATAAATGCTGCTGTGGCTCTCTCCTGCAATTTTTAAAATCTATTTGCACAATATACAATACAGTGTAGTCTGTATTGTTTATTTGCAATATATTGTATATTATTATATTATATCTTATTCTTTAGTCAATAACTACAACTGTATTTTTATGTGGTTTGTGTAGTTCTGTTTTGTTTTATGTAGTTCCATGGTCACTGGGTATTGCATCTGCTTTATATGGCTGAAATGACAATGAAGCTTTCTTGAACTGATTGATAATAACCAATTAAAAAAAAAAAGTTAACTACTGTATACTACTGTTCAAATGTAATTTTTTTGCAGTCTTGGGCTGAATTTCATTTCAATTCATATATTGCCTCATAATTCCTTGCAAAAAAAGGGTTTAGTATTGCACATGTCTCAGTTCATAACGTGTTTTTTTATTTTCCTACATGTTAAAGTTATGTATGGGCTAATGAAGGAAATCTAAATTTAATGCTTATGGGTCACCACTTGAGGTCATCAGAATGCAGAAAGTTGTGAGAAAGACCATAAACAGTTGCACCATTAACAGGAGCACATGTCATACTACATGAACACTGAGCATATCGCCTAATAAATAAGACCACAGAAAATCTCAGCGTTGCCCTCTGGTGGCTTCGTAGGGCTTGAGGAAAGAACTGTTACACATTCCGGTTGTAAGGGCTTAAATGCTACGGTACCTTTTTCCAGGTCTGTCATCTCTGCAGATGTAGCAAGTGGTGTAAATGTCTGGTATAGAGGGAAGAAAGACTCTGATGAGCTTCTCAGCTGTTCTTACTATCCTATGCAGAGTCATGTGGTCTAAAACTTAACAATTTCCAAACCAGGTAATGCGGCTGCTCAGGATATAAAGATGCTGCTGGGCTTTTTTGCTAATACATGTGGTGATGAGTGACCAGGTACGAATGTCTGCAGGTGAACACCAAGGAGTTTGGTGCTTTTGATGATCTCTACTGGGCGCTCTTCTGTCAACAATTATCTCCTTAGTGTAACACCCTCTATCTTCTTAGCTGAGTCGTCCTTGCTGATAAGACCCACTTAATTGTGGCATTGGTGAACTTACTGATGTGATTTTAACTGTATTTGATTTACACATTTATGATTAAGCAGAGTTAACAGCAGTAGGCTGAGCACACAGCCCTGTCGGGCACCAATGATCTGTGTAGTGGTGCTGATGTTGTTTTCAATCCGGACTGACTGACAGTCTTAAATGCTGAACTAAGGTCTATGAACAGCATTTGTACCTATGTGTCATTATTGTCCAGGTGTGTGAGAGCCAGATAGGGAGTTGTGGCAATGTCGTCTAGGGAGTAGTTTGGATGATACGCAAACTTTAGTGGGTCTAGCGTGAGCGCAACAGTGTCTTAATGTCCCCCAAGACAAGTCTTTTGAAGCATTTCATCATGATAGGTGTAAGTGCGACAAAGTGTCTGTATGAATGAGGTGAAAGTATCTGAGATGGGCTGGGCTCCACTTTGTATGCACCAGGATGTTCATGTAAAAAAGATCTATTTTTTTCCACTCTCGTAGCAAAGTCCACATCTTGATGAAATTTAAAAAGCACTGATTTAAGATTTGCATGGATTAAATCTCCAGCGATAATAAACTGTCGGGTGGCATTAGATACTGAACATTCATCATGGGTTTGTCTAAACACTTGAATTTGCAATTTTTTAAAGGTATATAGTGTGATTTTATTTTTATGTGTTTTATTAAGTATAACAGAACAAACAGGTCATTTATATAAGATTTAGTAACTGTAGGTTAACTCTTGTTGGACAACTCTGTTTTTTTATTTTATCTTGTTGATGTTAAATAGGTAGGGACAGGAACCTATACTGTTGCACCTTACACCATTCAACGACCCCATGGGACTTCAACGGTTCACATAGCTTGCGATTTGAGTTGCAAAGCGCATAAATGGGTGTGTGGAATCAAGCAATAACCAAGAGTATTGTGTGCATACACACTCACCAAATCACGGCAACTGCAGAGGGAAAAATGCTTTAACCCACACATACACAGAATGCTAAACCTACAGTTACAACATGTTATAAATGACTTGTTTATTCTGTTAGACTAACCTATGATTAATGCTCAGTTACTAATGCATAGCTTTGAGTACCTTTAAAAGTTAGCTGCAGCTTGTATAGTATTTTATATTATTTTTGTTATTTTAGTAATTATATATATATATATATATATATATATATATTTTACTATTATAGTTTTTTTCTTCATATTTTGTTATTAACTGCACTATAGAGTTTTCAATACAAACAGTATATTAAACATTATCAAAAGTGAAAAATGTTCTGTATATAATGAGGACATATGTTTTGAAAATTTATTAGTAAATTTTTTTAAATATGTGTAATTAAATTTCTGAATACTAGGCCTAAATAGATGAAAAGGCAATATATGACTCACATGTCCTTCCAATGCACAGGTTTTGTCGGAACATTGTATTTAGTTCAACAAAGCTGTATTATTCTAGGCTTTGTACGATTATGTATTGTTCCCATGGCTTCTTTTGTTAAAAAGGTGGTGATGAGGCTGCATCCTCTCTTTGTGCTGACACATGCCTCCACGCACAACACAGACCTGATATGGCCAGATGACTGAGCCACAGAGGGTGAGCAAGCAAGGGATACTGAGAAGAGAGAGGAACGGTGAAGAGCTGAAATGGACTAAGAAGTCTTGATAACAAATGTAGATTTATATACATCCAGCTCAAGAACAGAAAGCCAGATCCAGGGCTAAGCACAAATATGCAGGAGCCACCAGGTCCAGGTGTGGATGGGTGTTATGCCAACAATGTGCCGGCATTTCTTACCAAGCTGTGGATGTTGGTGGAAGACTCGGAGACCAACCATCTCATCTGCTGGAGCACTGTGAGTTGGCTATAATGCTATTGATCTAAGTGTAAATTATATATATAATTCTTTATCAAATTCTATATCAGTATAACTATATGCGATATGCTTTTTCACATGAACATTTTACTTTGTTCATTCTGTGTACATTCCACTAGTCTGATCCTCTTTATGCTAAATATAGAAATTACAACGCAATTTTAAAACAGTTAAACACTTAATTTTGGTTTTGTTTTTACTCTGAATCACACTAATAATTCATACATTACCATAATTACAAAAACACTTTTTTGTTTAGACTGGTACCAGCTTTCATGTTTTCGATCAAGGAAGATTTGCCAAAGAGGTTCTCCCTAAGTACTTCAAACACAACAATATGGCCAGCTTTATTCGTCAACTCAACATGTGTATGTTCTTTTACGCAATATAGCAAAAATCAGGCACTTGTAAGGTTGAGTAAACTAGTAATAATACTAATGTACTAAAATCTGTGTGGTTGATTTTATTTTTTTTACTTAACTTGTTTTATTGCCACTGTTCACTTCACAAATGATAGCCTAGATGTTTCTCTAACCTACTATATAATTAAATTTATGGAATATCAGAAACATCTGGAAGTGTGTGTATTATTTTTTATTATTTTAATGCTTCAGATGGATTCAGGAAGGTGATTAATATTGAACAGAGTGGGCTGTTAAAGCCAGAGAGAGATGATATTGAGTTTCAGCACCTGTTTTTCCTCCAAGGCCACGAGCATCTTATGGAGCACATCAAGCGTAAGGTGTGACTAATGCATGACTAGTAGATGCATACAAACTTGTTTCACTTAGTTACAGTAGTTTTGTTAGCAGGCATGACTGTTTTTTGTATGATGTACTCATTAACAGGTGTCTATAGTGAAAACTGAAGAGACTAAATTCAGACAAGAGGACCTAAGCAAGCTCCTGTATGAAGTACAGGTGCTTCGTAACCAACAAGAGAACATGGAGTGCCAGATACAAGATATGAAGCAGTAAGAACCCAGTTTTTAACTTATTTATTGTGTCTAAATAGTATGTGCTGTTAGCTATTTGCAATTAATGGTATGAAGCACGGTTAAGGTTAAGATTTTAGTTAACTGGTCAATCTAGAGGTATGGTTATGTAATATCAGTAGTAAATGAGTAAATAGCGTATTATAAAAATAAAAATTAGGGAGCTTTGCTATCTGCCTTGCGTCGTACTGTGGTTCCTCTTACTTAGGAGAATCCAGATGCTCCCTAATTTTGGCTCTTGGAACATTTGAATGAACCAACGTAGACCCAAGACAGTGGACGTGATTTTGCCAGGTAGGATGTAATTATCTTTTGTTAATTTTCATCAACATTTTAGTCAACCAATCATAACTATTTTGTCATCAATGTGTGTGGACCAAACCCACCTTAATCCATTTTTGTCTACTTTTATGTAATACTTAAATTGAACAATATACTGTTGCAGAGTTAGGCTAATGCGTGAGCATTTACCTTGCTTTTGTGACTAAAATTAGATTTGTGTGTGCTGTAATGTAATGTAAAGCAGTGCAGTTGTGCATGCACGAATAAAGAGTTTATTTCATTCATTAATTTATCTTTTATTCCCGCTTATTCCCGATGGCAGGGTCACGGGGTCTGCTGGAGCCTATCCCAGTGCATATAGGGAGAAACGCAGGGAAACCGAGTTGTTAGCACGATCGCCTCATAATAAGGAAGGGGTTGGGTTTGAATCCCATTTGCATGTTCTCCCTGTGCTCGCATGGGTTTCCTCCAGGTATTCTGGTTTTCTCCCACTGTCCAAAAACATGTGCCTAAGGTTGATTGGTGATTCTAAAATTGCCCATAGGAGTAAAAGTGAGTGCGTTTGGTTGTGTGTGTGGCCCTGTGATGGACTGACCACTGGATCTGTCCAGGGTGTACCCCCTGCCTTTCGCCCTGAAATAGGCTCCAGCAGACTCCTGTGACCCCACGTTGAGGAATAAGCGGGTATAGAAGATGAATGAATGAATAACCAATGCATTGTGTTTTTTGGACTCTCATAAATTGTTTTAATATCTTTTTCTAATTTAATATCTTTTTAGTATTTACTCAGTTAAAGTTTCTAATTTGGAAAAATTCAAAAATGGATTGAAGTGTGTTTTGTTGGAACACACTAAAGACATCAGATGGTTATGATTGGTTTATCGAAATGTTGATTCAGGATCGAAAAAGGATAAATGTGATCTAGGATCACATCCCACTTGGCAAAATCACATTCACCAACCAGGATCAGAGATTTCTGTATTTTTCTTTTCAGCCTCTAATATCACTGCAACCACCAGCGGGAAAAATTGGATACATTTTGTACGCATGATTATTGTTTGTATAGCTGCATCATGTAGCCTTTACTCTCTATCCAACATAGTTTTTTTTATATATAAAAGGAAGGATTCTATAGCAGAATTACACTTTCTTTTATAGTAACAATCGGAAAGCTTTCCTACTCCACAGTTTGACTTTTTACCAACATTTACTTTCATTCTTTAACTTTCTTTATTGTGCTTTGCTTTTAATGAATTTACACATTATTTGATACATTTCTTTTTGTTTAGGCAGAATGAAGTATTGTGGAGTGAAGTGGTCTCGTTGAGAGAGAACCACACACAGCAGCAGAAAGTTATGAACAAGGTAGGAAAAAATGCATATGGACATTTGGTGTTTGACTTACACCATTCTAAATCAATTTCTACCTTTGATTTTAGCTAATGCAGTTCCTGTTATGTCAGATGCAGACAAGCCTCCCCAGCACAGTCGGTATGAAGAGAAAATTGTAAGTACAACTTCTTATTTTAGACTAAAACCCACCCACCTAAGAATTAAGCAGCTGTGCTTTAACTACCACATCTTATTGATAAAAGGCCAAGAAAACTGTGTGACAATACAGTCCTAATAAACACAGCTCTGCAAGCTCAGCTGAATTTGGTCAGGTGACACACTTCACTGGTTTGGTTGCTCTAAATTTGGCTGAATGCTCAAACACAGTTATATAGCCGCCACACAAGCCACTAAATCAGCGCATGACCCTCTTCCTTCTATAAAAAGTGCACTGTCAGCTAGGGTGACTAGTAAAAATGAATCAGGTGAAAGGGAGGACAAGGACAACTAATGCACTACAAATTTTTTTGACTGACTCTAACATTTTTAAAAACAACTTATTTTGAACATGAAAAATCACTACTTTTTTAACCTGCAATATATATATATATTTTTTTTTTTGTTTTTTTCTATTCTATAGGCATCTGATGTTTGATGATGGCTCCACCACTCCTCCTATTGCCAAACTTACTCATAGCCACAACCTGGAGTTAATACAAGGCACCCTTTACATCCAATCGGTAATATAGATGACAAGTAAATAACATTAATTCTGGATCATATATTGGATTATAGCTATATAAATGCTAGTTTGCCAGAGTGTTAATTTTTTTTTGATAACTGGGAATAATAGATGAGTTGAAATAGATCAACAGAAAGATAAGAAATAGGGACTTACAATAACTATAGCATTTCTTCTACGTATAAGTTACACTATTTAGTATAGACATGGAACATATTACAAAATCTTGTCAAAATGGATAAGAAAAACACAGGTTTCAGGATTTCTTAACTTAATCCTTTTTCTTACCTTTAGCCACCCACAGAGACTGTGTCCTGTACCACTAGCAACACTATGACTGTAGAGCCAATTGTTTCTGAAGTTCCTGAAATATCACTGCCTTGTGCAATGGCTATTCAAATGGAGGAAGCACAGTATACAAATTTAACTCTTTTTAACCAAAAAATATATTTTATAAGATGAAATTTGTTTATTATTTCGGTTTTATTTTACATGCAAAATTGCTATTGTTTAAATAGCAAACGATGTCCAATAGTTATCAAGAAGGAGCCAGTGAGTCCAGCTATGCATAGCTGGAGTGAAGATGTTTCTTGTGGTGTGTGTTCTGAACCCCCTGTTCTTCCCTTGGCAATGGTACAATCTGTCCTTGGGGGCCATCGATCAGGCTCTGTAGAAAGTAGGACTAGGAGTACCATGGACAGGTTTGTGTAAGGACTAAATAGCTTGGAATTAATCATAGATTTCATATACTCATAAAAAGGCATTGTTTCTATATTTATTAGGCCAGAAATTTCTGAAGCTGTTGTAAATGAGGACATGAATTTTGAGGAACTACAGCTGCTCCTAAGAAACCCGCAGCATGGCATAGAGTCCAGTTCTACAAGTCTCAATGTAAGTACATTATTTATCAGGTTAGCTGTAACGTGCTGGTTTTAATTTGTATCTGCAGGATTGAATATAACACAGATTCTTTTGTCCTATTATCTTATTAAAAAAATTATGTAAAATTAATTGAAAATGTTTTTTTGTGCTCTTAAATAAATAAACTTTTTAAATAATAAAGTTATTTCTGCACTTTTCAAGGTATTTAAAATGCCCATAAATGAGTGGATCTACACAGAGGCGGATACTAGATCAGTGAGTGAATTTAAAAATGTATACAGTTATACAGTGAGGGGGAAAAATTTGATTGAAAATTATTCTATTTTGGTTACAGTGAAGGGTTGGAATCTGATTGAGTAATTGCTTCAGTGGTCAGGTCTTTTATAAAGGTAACGATCTAAAATTAAGATCACTCCCTTTACGAAAGCCCATTTAAGAGAGTCAATTTACGAAAGTCCCTGTAAGAGAGTCCATTTACCAAAGTCTCTGTAAGAGAGTGCTCCTAATCTCATTTTGTTACCTGTGTAAAACACAATGAAATAGTTGCTGATTGATAGGAGCAAACATACAAAATCAGCAGGAGATCAAATAATTTTTCCTCACTGTAACATCATCTTAATAATCAAATTGAAATGAATTAAAATGGTCAGTTGTACTATATTCTTTATTTGTGTATTATTTGTGTATTATTTGTGTAGGAGTTGGCCAACATGCTTATCCCTGCTGCTACGTCTCAGTATAATTTTCACTGCCAGGAGAGTGAATTATGCAATACTAATGGCTGTGAGGAACATTAAGATCCTGACATTGAATGTGAATCATGTTTTACTACCAAAAACAGCAATTGGTAGCTGCTATTTAATTATTTTTTTCATTTTAAATAGTTTTTAAGCTGACAATATTGTCTAGATATGCTACTGTACTAAGCTAAAGTAAATTATAGTAAAAAATATCAAAAAAAGGTATGTAAATTGTTTTTTAAATAATATTTCCAGTGTCCAGAAACATTTTAGTTTTTCTTGTCTTGTGACCTGGCCGCTGGGGGGGCATGAAGTTCTTATAAGGTGGATATGGAAAGGCTAGTGTGAAATCAGCAGATTTTTGTAGGGTTGCACTGACATTTTACAAGAAAGAAAGGTCATCGGCGTCACTGTGTGGTATGATACGCTTCTCAATAATTCTGATTCTAAAAAAACTAAACTATTAATGTGTTCTATTGAGTTGCCTTGGTCCACACTAATGCTTTACTTGTTTACCGCTCATATTCATTGAAAAAAACTGTAAAATTTTGAACATTGTTTTTGTCTGCAAAAGTATTGTTGAAAAATTAGTTTGAAATAAATAAACACTGTTACATAGTAAAATCATGTAGAAGCTGCAGGATTTACTTTTATTGTTTCTACTTAATTTAGTTTCTTTATTTTTGCTTCTTGCTTTTTCAGAAAGTCACATTTTATCACAAACCATTAATAAATTGCAATGTTTTAAGCCCCCATTTTTGCACTTGTTGAAACCATGGCTAAAAAAATGCTTAAATTGCACTAAGAATAATTACTATATACAAACTAGGAATTTTTATGTTAATTAAAGCTGGCTTTAATTAATAGTTTAGAATATAAAGGTTTTCTTTTCTCTGAAATAATTTTTGATCATTTTAAATGTTGAGTGATAAATGTATTCTAATATAATAAAAAAAGATTGTGTATGCTGATTTTATAATTGCTTTTAAAGTAACATTTCTAGGCTGATATTTTTATGCTGCATTTATTAAATTCAGTAAATTGTGTCTAATAATTTAAACTATGTACTTATACCAGAGGTCAGTGCTATCAAAAGATAACCAAGTAAAAAAAGTAAAAGTGTTTAAATGGCATTTGCAGTCCTTCAATTGAATTGGTTATGTAACAAAGCAAAAAGAACACATTTGAAAAAAGTTTTATTTAGTAAAAGATAGTGATAGCCTAACCCAACCTGTTTACTTGATGCTATGACTTATATCTGTCCTTCACTGTATGTGCACATTCACAGCTCTCAGTTTGCAGTCAGTCAAAAGCAACAAAAAAGATCATTGAATGCATCCCTACATAACATCATTTTATATTTATATCCGTTATCCTAAATGCTAAAAATGCTATAAGGGATAATTCATTTCTGTGTTGGTTTAAGATTTAAGGATTTAAATTTGTTTTATATGTTTGATAATGTTTTCATCATACTTCACAGATAAGGTTAAAAATAATAAATAAAAGTGAATGTGCATATCTTTTGAGTCTTCAGTTTATTTTGTTATGATATTAGTTTATTACACTTAAATGAAACATATATATTTTAGTCAACTAAATCTACAGGGGATTTTGAAGACTAAAACTGACTAAAGCAGATGTTTATAAAATGACTAAAACTAAAATTGCATTATAAAAAAACATTTTCATAATATTCATATGAAAGAATATGAAAGTTAAGATTTTTTAAAAAGAAATTTGATATTAATATAATGTCAAGTGAAAATTCATGTGTGAAATGATGATATTCATCATATAAGTACTAACACATTTTGTATTTGTGTGTTTTGTATATGCGTCTAATTAGTAAATTGCTAATAAAGCAAATTGCTTTATGTGAGCTGGTAACATCGTGGTGCATTGTGTCAGCTCTCTATAATGTCAGGAATGTGTTTTTTTTACATATCTTTTTATATAAATAGCTTTGGCATGTCTTCCCAAGGTGTTTTGCACATGCATTTTCTATGAAAAACTAAAAATTGAAATTTGAATATCAAGTTAGGCGAGGTGGTGTACTGGTTGGCACATTCACCTCACGCAAGGGTTATCTGTTTGATTTCCGGGTCTTTCTGTGCAATTCCCAGGTTTTTTCCATGCCTTGTAAACTTCGTGTCTGTACAAACAATGAAACCAAAGAATAAAGTAAAAGTTATTCATCTCTCACACACACAAATCATTCATGGAAAGAGTTGAGATCATGCGTAACAGATGCAATAAAAATAGTAAAGATGATTTATTTAAATTAGTAAACATCCAAATGTACATTTCATGTTAACCAATTATGGTCCTTAAAACAGTATAAACTGTGGATAGAGTGCGTTTGGATTTCCAGAGAAGGGCAGTTACACTAAGACAACTAAAACAGTTTAAAGTTAAGTTGCTTGATTCTAATAAGAAACAAAAGGTAAAAAAGGAAAGGATTGATTGGAGGCCTTGGTTACCTTGATTTAATTCACATGTCTGAAAAAACAAGTAAAAATTGTTTAGCAAAATCAGACACTTCTACGCCTGCTTATTCCACTAACACTTAGTCTTTACAATGTTTGAGTTAACATGTAGATCCTGATCTGGATGTCTGGATCCTCTGCCCAGACACCGACCAGACCCAGGGCAAAAGGATCAACCTCAAGCTTAGGCTC
>JAOTQW010064742.1:0-14698 GCA_026260075.1 Sisor rabdophorus
ACTCTCTCTCTCTATCTCTCTCTTTTGTTCGTCTATGTGTGGAAATATCTTCATATAGGAGACAAAACAATTACGTCATTTATTTACACGTTATACGTCAGGGAGCTATTAAAGGGGAAAACATTTACAGATATAGTGCCCTATGTAGGGTGCACTTGATAGCAGCTTTATACCCTACGCAGTTGACGACTATATAACGCATGGCATAATTTGAGCGTCGTCCTTCCCCATTGTTGGAAAAAAGGGCAGTCGCCTAAATCCGGAACGCAAGTCTTGATAAATAGGGTGCATAAACGGGAGCCTATTTCACTCTCCAGATCAGTGTGTGGCAGTAATGCATCCAAAGGCTGTTTGCCACCCGCCAATAACAGAAAGAAGAAGAAGGGGGGAGGGTGACTATTACAACTTTGCGCCTAGGACATATAGGACTTCATGCCATCATTTAAACAGGTTTTATTATACTGCAATATAAAAATGAAAGAAAAGTAATGTTCATTAGAAAGTGATACAAGAAATGGCATTAAAATTGCTGGAAAGAAAAGTAACGAGGTAATTCAATACATTAAAACAACACAATGGATTCGAGACGATAAAGTAAAATACAGTTAATGGATAATAATACATTTCTTAAGTCAATTCTTTTATTTAAAAAATGTCGTAATAATTCGTTTCTCGTTGCTGTTCCACACCAGTTTAATAGGTGGCGGTAATGCAACTAAAAGCTGTTTGCGGCCCGAGAATAAGAACGAAAGAGGAAGAAGGAAGTGCGGAAGGATTTGGAGTTGAATTAAACACAACCTGACGCTTGGCTCGCAGTGGTACTGCTCACATACGCACACAGCGAGCGGAGGGTGAAAATGTCAGCCGTTCCTGACGGCAAGAAGCTGGTGCGAAGCCCAAGCGGACTGCGCATGGTACCGGAGAACGGAGCTTTCAGTAGCCCGTTTTCATTAGCCGAACCGCAGTGGGTTCCGGATAAAGAGGTATAAAATAGCGACATGGCCGCGCGCCTTGGATCGACTCTACTTCTTTGGGCGTTGTTGTTTTGCTAATTCTCACTAGCAACATTTGCTCAGTCCCGCGAGTCTAAGCGGAAACTTTTGTCGGCTGTCATGTTTAATTAGCTAAACTATCGTTAATAATGTAATTGTTCATTTAAATATGTAGCTTGTATTCTGTGAATAATTCCTCGCTCGGCAGTCAAACGCAAATCGCAGCCCAAAACTAACCAAACAACTATAAACTAAAGTGGGGACATTTCACGTTTTGTTTTGGTTATTATAGATTATCAATTATGATATTATTGGATGTTATAATTGTTTGTAAATTTATTTTAAAAGGTTTTATTTTAAAAATCCAAAAAAACTGAGGTATTTAATCGTGGATTTTTTCCCCGTGTTTTTGTGCGCATGCGCACGTTCCTAAACCACGCTGCTTCATTCACTTTTTTTTATTACGGGTTGAACTGCCGGAATCGAAATTGTCGATTTATTCCTTGTTTAAAGAACATAAACCAAAATATAAAGCATTAAATTAATTCATTTATCTTCTTTACTTACCCGATCTGGGTCATAGGGGTCTGCTGGAACCTATCCCAATGCACATAGGGCGAAAGGCAGGGGTACACCCTGTACAGGTCGCCAGTTCATCACAGGACCACACAAACAAACAACCAAACACACTCACTCCTATGGGCAAACTGAGTCACAAATTAACCTGCTGTGAGGCGGCCATGCTAACCACTTAGTTGCTATCAAATTATTTTAGCGCTCCAATTTGTGCCTTTTTAACCCTCCACTGTAAATATTTTATAAATAAATATTTTTAAAAAATACATACAACTGCAATAAATAATTCATTAATTTCTTTTCTGTGCAGTTGCATTATGGGTGGTTAACAAGAG
This sequence comes from Sisor rabdophorus, assembly GCA_026260075.1. NCBI lineage: Eukaryota > Metazoa > Chordata > Actinopteri > Siluriformes > Sisoridae > Sisor > Sisor rabdophorus. The sequence continues at coordinate 1,904 of JAOTQW010064742.1, forward strand.
TTGAGCTGGTGATGTTATTAAAGTTCACTTGGAGCGCCAGAAACCCCCTACACTCACACTTTCAAATGATTTTTTTACTCTGGTTAAAAGTAGGGTGCCGCAAGTACTACATTTCCCCCTTGTGGTTAATAAGTGCAATAATTGTGGTTAAATTTGGTGTGTGGGGGGGGTGTGAATAGGTCACACAATTTCATTCATATGATTATAAATATACTAGTTTCTCACAATTCGTTTTGTGTGTTGCTGTTTCAGTGTCCCAGATGTATGCAGTGTGACACAAAGTTCGATTTCATCACCAGAAAGGTAAGCAGTTTTACATTTAATCACTATAAGCTGTGATCCCTGGCATTCAGTGGAACCCAGATGTGGATGGGTTCCCCTATTGAGTTTCTTTCTTTTATTTTTTAAATGCCACAGAAAAACTTGCACCTTTTTTATTGTCACTGCCTTTTATGTAAAGTTGCTTTAAGTCCCCTCCCTTCCTTCTGTTTCAGGTCATGTTGATGCAAAGTAGACCCGTTTGTCTGCTTCTTCCTGTCGCGTTTTATAACCATTGACCTTTCACTTTCTTTCTGCTGTTTTCCTACATGCCCATGTCAGCCATGTGATGTTTGTCATATATATTGGTTTTTTGTACACACTCCACTCTAAGCCACTTTGTAACTTTTACGCCTGTGGAGTTTCATCAGACTTCACAAAACTTAATTTGACATTCTTGATTGATATATTTTGCAGTGATTTGTCTGTTGCCTTTATCGAATTTGTTTAAATTAGTAACATACACATTTGTGTACCATCATTTAAACATTTGGCGTGTGTCCGCAGCATCACTGTCGGCGATGTGGCCGGTGTTTCTGTGACAAATGCTGCAGCAAGAAGGTGGCCCTACCCAGGATGTGCTTTGTAGATCCAGTCAGGCAGTGCGGCGAATGCAGCCTTGTGTCACAAAAGGAGCTCGACTTTTACGACAAACAGCTTAAGGTGCTCACTGCAGGTAAAACTGAGAAGTGGTACTGTGCAGTTTGATACCTTTTTTTTCGTATGATCAGATTAAAATCTAAATTGCACAGATTTAGTTGAAGATTTAGGGTAAGAATGTATTTAGACAAATTTACATTCTGCCCCATTCTCCTGCTGAAGCTTGGTGGATGAAGCATCATAACAGTAAACTTAATAAACGGGTAGAAGTATGGTAAATCCTCTTGGACTTCCTCAGGTGTCAAATATTTGGAGTAAATTCTATAATAAATGCATCTTAATTCATTTTCAGCCATGTTCTGGTGGCAACATGAATATTATTATTCATAAATAATTCACTGAATTTAATGAAAAAACAAACCACACAGAGGGATTGAAGACGTGTGTCTCTGTTAGGAGGCACGTTCCTGGTCACGCTAGGCTTCTCGGACAAATCAGAAACCATGGTGTGCCGCCTATCAAATAATCAGAGGTAGCTATTAGACACACCAACACGTTTGTTGATACGATCAGTTTATAAAAATTCAATTTAAAAATGTAAGTCCACCTTTTTTAATATCAGATATCTGTTCCTGGATGGAGAGAGCCATTTCGAGGTGGAGTTGTCTCGAATCTCTACCATGCAGGTGCTGACTGAGACAGAGGGTTCAACCCCAGGAGGTAAGAAGGGGTCTAGGTTTTAGTCAGATTTTAATTTTTTTATTTAAACTTGACACTGACGAATGTGTGGTATTATATGATTGCTAAATGTGTAGGTAAGGATTATTAAGCAAAATTTGGGTCATCTTTAATAGCAATCCCACATAGAAATTAAGGACTTGCTATGATGGTGTGTTATTCTAGTAGCATTTTTAATTAATTCAGCACACTGGCCTTATTTTTTTCTAACTCCAGGGAAGTCATCGTCATCGACATTTTACAGCTGTTTGACGTTAAAGCAACTGTCTGTCAATATAATATATAAAGGTGACAACCTAATCAGAGCAGTTATTGCTCCCCTGCGTGGCATAAGAATAAACTGCATTTTTAGACCATGCAGACATGGTTGTGTTAGTTTGGATTGTAAGTTTATATGTATAAGTAAAGAATCTTCTTGAAGTCTAAAATGCAAAGCTTGATGTTTATGTAAAAGAAAAAAGTAGCAAAGAGAGTAAAAACTTTAAACTACTCAAAGTCTATTAATTAAGGCTATCGCAATTATTAAATAACTGTATGATTATAATAATTAACATAACTGCAATTGTTGTTTTTAGCCTCAATTGTTGTGCACTTTTGTTATCCCAAAGGAGGCAACTAGTAACTGCATAACTTTCAACCAAAGTATGTGAGCAGAGTAAAGCGGCGTGTTGGTTTTTTTTTTCTCCCCCAAGATTTTTTTTTTTTTTTTTTTTAAATGGAGCATTGTGGATTTCTCATGCTCCGAGCGCACTTCACAGTCAATCATGAGCTCACCTAATGTTATATAAGGTGATGTATAATATTGCAGCTCTGTAGTCCATTAACAAAGAGCAAAGAAATGAAAAATACAGTGTGGTGCTGGAGTAAAGCGACTATAAAATGCTTTGAGTTGGAATTTTTCGGCCCTTCGCTTTTCTCACCTACTCTTTGTCCAACATCTTGCTGTGCATGCATATTTGTGAAAGGTTCACTGGATTATGATGTGTGTTTATGTATTTAAATGTGTGAAGTGTGTTGACTCTATACTGCAATTAATCACTAAAGCCCAAAACAGCAATATATCCTTGCAATTACAATTATTTATTTGACTATGAACCATCACCCAAATTTCATAATTATGACAGCCCTAGCTGTAACAATGTAGCGTGTTTCTCTCATCTGGAAGCATTCCCAGAGAACTGAACCACAGTATTAGTCTCTGCATTAAAAGAGTCTCAAAGCTAATTGTCTTCCGGATGTCGTGCAGTTATTGATTTTATTCCATAATGTTTTGTTCCGGTTTGAAGCAAATGAGTCGGCACAGCTCTGCAGAGTTTGTTTGCTTTACCATCAATCTGTCTGTAATCGATGTAGAAATATGACTGAGCGTATAATAATCATGATATATTATTTCTATGATACTTGGAAGCTGTGTATCAAATATTTACAGGTTGTGAGCAGATGATGTAGAACTGTATTAATACATTTCAATATTTTAGTGTATTGTAAGGATCAACGTACTGTAATAAATTAAACCATAGAAATTTCCATAAAGCAGAGTTACAACCATGCTGTTTATATTATCTTGTAACTAAATCCTGATCTTGAATGCTAATGTTTTCAGGATTTACTCTACTGTATTTGCATGTTTATATTGGGGGGGGGGGAGCTTTGTAATATTAACTGTCCTTACGCTTGTTTTTCCCCCTGGGCTGCTTGATGCCTTGTTTCTTTTCTGGGCCCAGAGAAAGATATTCATACTTACACCACTCTGCTGGACAGTCAGTATATATCTGAAGGTTAGCATTTCCTTCTCTTTTTCTATCTGTCCTCTGTGTCTCCCAAATCTTGCTTGTTTTACCCTTGCAATTAGATTTGCCTTTTTATGACATGCATGTTAAAAGTAGAGACTGCAAGCATTTCATTTAAAACCTGTTGTGTCATTTTGTGATTGTGCATCTCAGCATGACTTGCATGGTGTCAGTGGTGTATCATAACGTTGACTGGTCTGTAAAAATTCATTATCAGGGCTTGGCAGGATGTCTAGTAATGTGCTCTGTGTCTAAATCACCTCCTCACCTATGAATAATGCAGTAGCATAAATCTTTACCACATGTCGCAGCGTAAATTGGGGATTGTGTGAGTATAACTGTCATGAAGCACCAAAATAAACTGACGAGTAGCTGCATCATAATTAAATTCTCAAATTGATAAACAGGCACTGTACTTTGAGACAAGTATGAGTCTTTAAATATGATCTCGTACTGATTTTGCATAATGGGATTTGATAAGCTCTTCTTTAAAGCATGCCAAAACTGTAACCGCCCCTCGAGCCTTCTACTTTTAAAATGAACATTTATTGCAATTGTTTAATCCTATATGATTATTTACTTAAGTGTTATGATGGTTCCGAACTAATAACTTACAAATGTTTGGGTTATGTAATAGTCCTCTTATAATAACTAACTACTTTGGCATAATTGCTCGTCTACAATATATTCGAATGGCTTATTAAAAGCTTTTGGATATAAATAAGGTTATTTAAAGAAACTACCACAGTCAATGCCGTATATAGTAAATTACAGTTTATACTGGAAAGCTTGATAGGGGATTCTTTGTGTTTGTACAGTAAATGTTTTCTAACTTAATTCCTGAAAGAGCTTGCTTTATGATTTTTTTCATTTTTTTTTCTTGTTGTATTTTATCTTTAAATGGACTTTTTAAACTTTGATGAGCAGGAGGTGTTTGCCGGGCCACAGGCATGCTGCTGCACTATAAACCCCCTGGCTCACAGGATTTTCAGCAGCTGCGCATGGAGGCAGCCGATGACAAAAAGAGCGCCTCCTCCTGGCTCGTCGCCATGCACAAGGTTGGTGTTTTCATGATTAAATTCTTTTAAATATTTAGGATTATTTAATATTTTAAATAGTAATTCTTTTAAATAATTAAAGAATTAGTACTGAATCTTAAGGCTTTGGGTAGGTAAGATTAAAATGGGCGGACATGGCAACTCAAAACTGATTGAACGAAAAAAATTAACATTCACATACATGTACTGGTAGCAGTGCAGCTGAGAGAAACACTACGAAATAAAGAAAATGAGCTTTGTTTGCATTAGCAATGGCTAATAATTGAATTTACGAATAATTGCATGAGAATGAATAGTTAACTTGGTCCAACTTGTTGGATTGATGGCCAGGTCATGTGGCCGTTAATTTATATACTTAAATTATTTTATTTTATTCTTTTGTCCTTATTTTGTTTTACTAAATTGATACCTTTTTTTAAATTCAGAGAGTTGTAAAAACATTCTAATATATACGTTATGCTGTATATAATGATGTATGTGACACAATTTTATTATTTTGGCCAACTCTGTAAGGAAATGACGGAAATAGCACACAATTTGAATTCTGTTGCTTGCACAGGTGGGGGCGCTAAAGCTTTACATTTCTTATTATTTTCAATAACTTTATTAGTTTAAATTGATCAGTATTATGAATATGATGTGTTTAAGCTGATTGAAAAATTTAACTTTTCCTTTTGCATTCACCACTTTGTCAAATATCACTTGGCTAGCACTTGTAGTGTAGTGTGTTAAGGTTCTCTGGCGACTCTTTTCCAATTTCATCTCCTGTATCCATTTAATAAGGGCAAATGAACCAAGAAATAAAATTTTAAAAATATGAAATGAATTAATAATGCTGACTTGTATATATACAATTTTATACAACTTGCATGATTAATACATCTGATTTCATACATTGTTATTGGTCTCCTGTTGCTATTTTCATTTTGAGAATTTTCTCTGTCTATCAACAGGCTGCCAAACTGCTGTACGAGTCGAGGGACCAGTGAAATAAGACGTAAAAGCCCAAGAGAAACAGACTGGTGTCGAGACCAAGAGAGAAGTGCGCGCATTCGCTAGAAAGTCAAAAATACTCCGCAATGCCTACTTGCTTTCTATCAGGTCTATGCTTTCCGCTTCCCGCTTGGAATAACCGGACCGGTCACATGACCTGTCTGTCAATCCAACAGGGTGGACCAAGTTTAACCATTCATTCTAGTGCAGTGTGTATCTATACAGTATATAGATAATATATGCACTTGTTGTTGTTTTTTTTTCCCTTAGCATTACAAGTAAAATATTTCTATTTCAACATGCATTATTCTATATATAATTTTCTTTTAAATTTTACTCTTAGAATTTTCACTTGTGAATCTTTGTAAATGTATCTCTAGATCACATGTCTACAATACTACAAGCACTAAATGTGATTACAGCACATTTTAACCAGGTGTCCGGATCTTATTTTTATGGACTCAATACCAAGTTTGCAGTTACACTACTGTTTAGCAAGAATGAATTTAACAGACTTTACAAAGTATACTTTATTGAAAATTGGTGGAGCTTCCTCACAAAATCCGTGGTCAGTATTCTAAAACAAAACATGTCTTTTTCACTTAATTTTTTTTTTTGTAATACAAATGTAATACAGTTTGTTTACAAATGTGTGCATGGTATGTGTTTGTATACATGCATAGACAGATTGATTTTTCTTATTTGCTGATTAAATCCGTTATTTGTAACCTGTACATTTTGTCTGGATTTAATCTATTGTTTTAGTCTTTTTAGTCTTTAGTATTCTCGCGTTTTACCCAATGAAGCAACTTTGGTGCTTTCAAATGATTTAATTTTAGATTTGTGATAATTTTTTCCGCTGCTTGTGGAAACAGTGAAAAACAAGTGAGCTTAATCCCCAGCATGTGTAATTCTGATCATCGGGCTTGTTTCAGTCTCTGGTACTGTAGGATGGTGTTTAATTTTTTTAATGTAATCATTACGCATCATCATAAGAGCAATGCTAAATGTGTGAACACTTGAAACAAGGATAAAGAAATTATTACTTCTGTCAAAACCAGATGGTTCCTGAGAGACCAGATTTACATAGTTTCTAATCATGCATCATTTCTTCTGTGTGGGGGGTGGAGAGCTTACCGACCATCTCTTTATAAATAGTATGTGTGAGTGTGTAGGTGACTTACCATTTAAAATTAAACCTCTTGATATTTTCAGTCTCTTAAATCATGATTGTCTGCACTCTAATTCTCCTGTTCGCTCCTCCTGTTGAGGTGTTTATTCAAAGATGTTTGAAAACCAGATTGAGCGTGTAGTAAGTTTTTATAAAATATCTGCATTTGTTACTTTTCAACAGGTTTGGAGACACTTGTGCTTACCCAAGATAAAATGATGTCTGTAAAACCAGGAGAAAGTGTGAAGATTTCCTGCAGATCAGATGCTTCTAGAGATTATTATTTAACATGGTACAAACAAAAACCAGGACACGCTCCAGCGTTCTTGCTTGTTGATAGCACCAGAACGAGCGGACTTCCAGATCGGTTCACTTACAGTGGACTGGATCACAAGAATATCTGCATATTAACAGCGTTCAGGCAGAAGATGAAGCCATTTATTACTGCGCTTGCCATGGTTGTGTTGGAAGTGGCACAGTGCTGCCTTCCATCAATGCTCTAATACAAAAACCCCAACACGACCTAAACTGAACATTTAAGCATTCTGAAACACTTTAATTTCTACACACACACTGTAATGTTTAATATGATCACTACTATGATTTGTGCAACGTTTACTGTCCCAGTTATGGTCATTTTGACCCGTTTAGTGTGTTTAAATTGTGCAGTCGTGATCACTGAAGCATTCAGCATGAGCAGGAACACTGAGCTGAGACCCTGAGGTTTTTATACTCTACTCTGCTACACTGCAGTTACTGAAGTAACTTTTGGTAAGTAAAATATTATGTATATGGAATGTAATGTAGTACATTTATAATTATTTTTTTCGCTGAATAATTTTAATTACATTTCCGAAAAAACAATGTATAGTTGTTTTTCCTCTGTAGTATATGTATCTATCTTGTTTTCCGTTTATTTATTACAGTTTAGTCATTTTATATGAAGACTGTGTTTGTAGTTACAATTGCACTGTTAAAAGTAAAGTTAAATATATCATCTTTTTTTGTATATGCTAATATATATATTCCTAACAACATACTTTTCTTAAAAACAGTAATATTCTTATTATAAACATTTTTTTTGCCTCTATTATTCTCTTTTCTAGTCACTCCATCTCCTCCATCCCTCATTCTTCTGGCTCCCCCTCAATCAGTCTCGTCAGGCTGGTGTGTTTGGCTCAGGGTTTTCGGCCTGACAGCGCCTCTCTGTCCTGGTCTGATAACGGTAACGCTGTAGCAGGTCCGGAGGTGCAGACGGGTTCGTCCCAGCGTCAGTCTAACTTCACGTTCATCCAAACCAGCACGCTGAAGGTCGAGCCAAAGCACTGGAACTCGGGACGAACCTACACCTGCCACCTGAACCACCCGGCTCTGTCTGCACCACTGAGTCAGAGTGCCAGTGCTGAAAAATGCAGCTAGACAGGTGGATGTAATCACAGATAAAAGAGAACGCAAACTGCTAAATTTCTACGTATTGCAGTGTTTTCTGCTCTGATGTTTGCTTTGCTACATGTTTTAGTGACCATATTTTATTTTCCTATATGTACTTTGCTACAAAAGTTTTTTTTTATAAAATTATTTTAAGCAGCAAAATGGTGTGTGAGAATTCTGACTTGTATTTAACATGAAGCCATTTAAGCACTAAGCTTATGCATTAAAAGAAAAAACAGCTTTCAATCTGAAACCACAATGCTAACGTACTCTTACAAATCCATTTTTTGTTAACTATTTATTTATTCATTTTTTCATTCTTTTTTTATACCCTTTTATTCCCTAATTTGAAGTTGTTGGGTCTGCTGAAGTATATTTCAGAAAAGGGGAACCCTGGACAGATCGCCAGTCCCTCACAGTGCCCCACAGTCACATTTATTTCACTTGTTGATTCTTATTGCAATTGAGAATCCCCAGTAAACACAAATCTTTTTGGACTATGGGAGGAAACCGGAGAACCTGGAGTAAACAGGGAGAACATGTAAACTTCTCACAAGAAGACTTATGCCTGAGAATCGAATCTGGAACTTTCTTGTTGAGAGGTGACCATGCTCCCTGTTAATATTTTATTTTTTTTATGGTATATTTGTGTGCTAAAACTCTAAAATATATATTTTTTAATTATGCTGTATTTATTAACAAAAAAGTAAACTACATCAATATAAAACTCTGGGCTTTTCAACTTTAGCATAAACTATAAACTTATTGAAGTTGAATAACTCTATTTCTAACTATTATAAAACGTTTCACTTTTGCAGCCAAAATATGGGTTTAAATAACATTCATTGTAACATTCATTCATTCATTCATTTATTAATACATGAATGTTACAATGCATGTTATTTAAAGTATGGGTTTAAATAACATTCATTGTAACATTCATTTATTAATTCATCTTATCAACTTGCTTATTCCCTAAAACAGGGACTGCTGGAGCCTCTACCAGCACACATGGGGCAAGAGGCAGGGGACAAGTTTATCACAGGGCCGCACAAAGACAAACAACCACACACACTTACACTCAATCCTACGGGCAGTTTAGAGTCACCGATCAACCTAATTTACATGTTTTTTTGGACTGGGGAGGAAACAGGAAACGATCCTGCTAAATCCTACGCCACCATGCCACCCCCAAACAAATCAATTTTTTTTGTTTACGGTTATTTTGTTTAATCTTTAATTATTTTTGATGCTCAGAAGATCTCATTTACATCCAGTTTCTATTTAAGTTCCCCTTTTCAACATTTTTTTTTTTTCATCTGGGTTTCAGCCTTTCTTTCACTTCCTTACTTAGTCAGAAACTGTACTGCATTTGCATATACAGCATTAGGCCTCATGTCATTGTACAGCTGAGAAGTTAAAAGCTTTATTTATGAGGCCACCAGTGGCAATTTGGTGGTGCTGGTAATTTAGCTCATGATCATGAGTGTAACACGTTAATCTTAAAGCTGCCACTTTTCTAGTAAAGAGCAAACATTTAGAAATGGAGCTGTTTGAGGTAAATTATGTAGCAGAGACTGACTGATACTATTCTAAAAAAATCTTTTTTTCAATAATAATAATAATACAGATGAGGCGGCGAGGTGGTGTAGTGGAAAGCACAGTCGCCTTACGACAAGAAGGTCCTTGGTTCAATTCCCGGGCAAGGGTTCTTTCTGTGGGGAGTTTGCATGTTCTCCCTGTGCGTGCATAGGTTTCCTTACTAGGGTACTCTGGTTTCTGCCCACTGTCCAAAAACATGTATATTAGGCTGAATTGTGATTCTAAATTGCCCATAAGAGTAAATTTAAGACTGTGTGGTTCTTCATCTGTGTGTGTGTCCCTGCAATGGACTGGCAACCTGCCCGGGATGTACCCCTGCTTCTCACCTTATGTGTGCTGGGAAAGGCTCCAGCAGACCTGCGTGACCTGGAGTTAGGGAATAAGCAGGTATAAAAGAGAAATAAATGAATAATACAAATGCTACAAATTGTTTTCTATAATGTACCATTTGAATTGACTGGACAATAATTCAATATCAATATATATGATGATGTAATTTTTTCAAATAATGGTAATATGATATTTAAACATATTTCCGATGTTTCAATTTGCATCACAGCATTTGTCAGAGAATGATTTATTTAATGCCTGGTGTAACCTTCACATTTGCGCCATCCACTCTTTCCATTAAACATGGTACTTAAGTAAACATAAGTATGTTCTCCTCTGCGCTTGCAAGGGTTTCCTCCCACAGTCCAAAAAACATGTGCATTAGGTTGATTAGTGATTCCAAATTGCCCATAGGAGTGTGTGAGGTCAGACACTAATGTCAGTTAAAGAGGTCTGGGGTGCAGTCAGCATTTCAGTTTATCCTAACAGTGTTGAGTGGTGTTAAGACCATTGTTTTTTTTTTTTTACTTTAATAATAACCCAGCATGTAATAATGGAGCTCAGAGGCTTTGTGCTCAGAATTAGTGTCATGCTGAAACAGTGTTGGAGTCTCTTAGTTCCAGTGAAGGAATAATGTAATGCTACAACATACAAAATTATTCTAGACAACCGTGTGCTTCCATATTTGTAGCAACAGTTTGAAGAGGAGCTACATCTGGATATGATGGCCAGGTGACCACAACCTTTTGGCAATATTGTTTGTGCATCTGATTAGAGCCAACAAAGTGAATCAGGAAAGCAGTATTAAAGATGAATTAATTAATGCCGTCTTCTATCCTTGGTTGTGCCTTAGCTTTAAAGCGGGGTGCTCTCAGCACATTGCTATTTCTATAAGTTGTTTTTAGGTACAGACCACCATTGGCATTTTTTGAGGCTTTTTTAGCATTAACATCTTTATCTGAATTATATTAACCAAAATTATAAATATATAAAAATATATATGTCAACTGTAGATTCCATAAATTCGAAGACAACTTGTATATAATGATCACATAGAGCATTCATTTGTTGTTTCCTTTTTTTCTTGTTTTTTTTTACTTATTGCATGCCTTTTATAAAAAAAGGCTTTATATAAAGTAATTAAGTTAGTTGTGGAATAGAGGCTAAAAACTAATTAAAGAATATTTTATGTTTGTTTAAGATATTAATGGCAGTAAAAAAGTTATGCAAATTTTTTCACTCTGTGAATGCAAAGTGCATTTTGTGTATTTGTGTGTGTGTGTGTGTGTGTGTGTGCTTATGGAGGTGTTTATTCTCCCTGGTGTCATTGTTTAAAAGAAGCAGTGTCTGAATGTGTTCAGTTTAACTTTGCTTTCAACGGCCTGAACACGATGATACCCAGCACCGTTTCCCTCACCATCACCCTGCTCAGTCTCTCGGGTAACACACTTTCTAGCACAAATCAAACATTTCAACATTTTACTTGAAATAATAATGTAGTTTATTATAACTGTGTTTGTTACATTAAAACAGTGCTGCATTTAAGGAGTTCTGTTTATTTTTACAGGTTTGCAAGCTTTAGTCTTGACCCAGGAGAAATCGATATCTCTTCAGGCTGGCCAAAATGCGAAAATTCTGTGTTCACCTAGTACAGGTAGCTGGGCAATAACATGGTACAAACAAAAACCAGGACAAGCACCAGCGTTCTTGCTTGTTGATAGCACCAGAGCGAGCGGACTGCCAGATCGGTTCACTTACAGTGGATCTGGATCACAAGAATATCTGCATATCAACAGTGTTCAGGCAGAAGACGAAGCCGTTTATTACTGCGCTTGCCATGGTTGTGTTGGAAGTGGCACAGTGCTGCCTTCTATCAATGCTTTCGTACAAAAACCCCAATATGACCTAAACTGAACATTTAAGCATTCTGAAACACTCAAATTTCTACACACCCACTGTAATGTTTAATATGATTACAACTATGATTTGTGCAACGTATACTGTCCCAGTTATGGTCATTTTGACCCGTTTAGTGTGTTTAAATTGTGCAGTCGTGATCACTGAAGCATTCAGCATGAGCAGGAACACTGAGCTGAGACCCTGAGGTTTTTGTACTCAACTCTTAACACTGTGCTACACTGCAGTTTTTGGCGGAGGCACGGAAATAACTTTTGGTAAGTAAAATCTTTTTTAAAACCATCTGTGCAGTTTTTTCAACTAAACAGGTTTATGTACTGGACCAAAAATAGTTAATATGTTTATCTCTTTAACTACTGTCATAAATATAATTTACACATTGAATTAATGGCAAAGCACAATTTATGTTGTTTATAAGCAGTCATTTAATGTCCTTTCATGAATTTTTTTACTTTTCAAATAATAGAATTCCAAACCACTACAAGAAATGCTACAATTGTAGTAGTATGCTTTATCATTGACTTATACAATTTTTTTGTTGTTATTGGTAAAAATGATTTCTTACCTTGATTATTTCTTTATTTATGAGAAATGTATTCTTGCGTTATTCCTGTTGTTATTAATTTTGAATTACAACAGTTTTAACAAAGATAATTGTTTTTTAACCTAAATAAAGTTATTATTAAGATATTATAATTGTGTATACATTTTTATGCCTATACAGACATAAAGATCACAGAAAAGTTATTATTCTGAAAATCTGTTGGTGCTTTTAATTTTTTTTTACATAATGGGAAGGGGTGGCCCAGTGGTTAAGGTGTTGGACTGTTACCAGAAAGACCGGGGT